>QAGG01000218.1:0-28452 GCA_003138045.1 Penicillium sp. MA 6036
GTCAGGGTATCGTCCGACGGCGTTCGATCATGGAGCGGCGGGCGGGCGGGGGTCGAGAGGGATGGGCTGAACATGCTCAGGCTCTTTCGCCGCTCTCGTTTGCCGATCAGTTCAGCCATCTCGCAGCGTCAGAGAGGAAAATGAGGGGATTTAAGAGCTTATCGACCTCAACGTCCTGCTCAATTAGCGTGGATCAACATGTTATCTCCCGAGAGATGGAGAGAAGGAGAAGAACGAGCGGAGAAAGGATGAGGGGAAGGTTGCACATACAGACTGTCACGGCGCCATGAGAAGGCAATTGCCAGACACGCCCAAAACGGGACTATCGTCACCTGTCAACGAGGTGGCGAGATGATGTTTGCAGACCTATCACCTTTACCCCGTGGGAGATCAAGGGGTAGATCGGGTATTTCCGAATGCAGAGAGGTCTAGTCTAAGTGGGAGAAGGAGAAGAGACGGATGTGTAGCAACGGGCAATTGTCTGGTCAGCAAATGTTTCAAATGGTCTGAAGCAACTCGAAATTGCGCCAGAGATTAAGAACTAATACTCTAATACTTCTATTACTAGTATAGTAATCTAGTAATCTAGTAATCGTATCAAACTAAAACCTCATTTTATTCGATCTCCCCACAACATTCGCGACATATCCAACCGCATTCGATCTCTTAGCCACGTAAGAGGCGTTCTCCACCGTGTGCAGCTAGACCTCTGAACCTATAAGCTGACACGGAGACTATAGGTCTAGAGGCCTAACGATGCAGCTCCCTACAGGGATTATTCCTGTGTACATGGTACTTGTACAGGAGTAAAGCTTGGAACTACTGGTACTCTTCTTGGCTTCTCTTCTCGCCAAGGCTGATGCTTCTTTGTGTACTTCGTACATCTTCGTACTCCTCTACTTGTACTCCGTACTGGCAAACTACATCCTGGGAAGTACTCAGTACTCGTACTCCCACCCCCTTGATCGACACTGGCCTCGCTCCATAGATCGACACTTCCACTCATTGACGTCTCGGGCCTATGCGAACGGAGATCCCAATAGATCGACAGGGCCAGGGGAAATATAATCCCCAGACTGGCGTCATCGCAACGGATCCTCGAACGGGAGGGCTCCACGCTCCAGCTCCATTTCCCGAACTAGTGACTAGGAAATGAGACTCGGAGATGAGGGATCGGAATAATAGCTCCCAATCTCAGACCATGACGTCGCTCATCGACGATTCCCCTGCTCTCGTTCCGCCTGCTGCCGCTCTGCGCGCTTGAGGTTGCGCACCAGGTTGATGTACTCCGTCACACGCTTCTCCTGCCATATACACCCGCCCAGGGTCATGAGCCCAACTTGGATAAACACCTTGAACTGCGGAGTGAGACCGCGGTAGATCTGCGAGCCGGGAGAGATCCAGCTCGAGAACCCTTCTATGGGACGGTGGAAGAGTCGGGAGCGGAGGTAGTCGCGGGAGAAGATGGAGAGTCGGGGACGGGGCTGCGTGGAGGGATGGGCGGGCGGAGTGGGTGCGGAGAAGACGAAGGGATGGGGGAGGCTCAAGATCATGTGTGCGAGAATAGAGACGGATCCGAACTGGGACGCTGTGAGTTGCTGTGCGGGAGTTTGTGACTGGCATCTCTTACGCGGAACACGCCGGTCATGAAGCCTTGGGCAGCCACCCAGGGGATTTCTTCGGGCGGCTCATTCTCGCCTCGTCGGGTGGTTGGTGATGACATGGTATCAGATTATGCACAGAGAATAAAGGATTGGCAAGCCGAAATAAAGTCGACGCGATTGGAGATTGGAGATTGTATGGGCCTTATCGAAGCCGGGCTTCCGGGATAAGACGACTAGTAGACAAGCACACAGCGTCAAAGCCCGTTGAAGTGCTCTCAACAACTCAATTAAGCAGGTTATGTGAGATCAAACAGCCATGACAATTCTGGACCAGCCAGTGTCTTCAAGCTCCAAGAAGCAGTTGCCGCGAAGCCCCCCAAGATCGTCCCGGAAGCATACCGGATCAACAATTCTCCGCTCGAGCGACTCAGATAAAACCAAAAAGCGATGACCGATATCGCTGCATCTCCGCCATTGCACATAACCTCAATCGCAATGTCTCTCACCACTCGTACCGCGAGCATCTCGCGCGCAACCAACGAAACCAAGATCCAAATCTCCCTCTCCCTCGACGGCGGCGTCCTGCCCCCCTACGAACCCTCATCCCACTTCCCCGCCCCAACAGACCCCCAAGAAGCCGAAGCCGCCAAAAAGGGCATTGTCCCTAACCCAGACGCCAAACATGCCACTCAATTCACCCCAACCCAGCAAATCACCATTAGCACCGGCATCGGCTTCCTCGACCACATGCTGCACGCCCTCGCCAAGCACGGCGGTATGAGTCTGGCTGTCCGCGCGAAGGGCGATCTATACAGTACGTCTTAAGCCCGAACCCTAATCCCGCTCCAAAATAAGTACTAACTCGAGTAGTCGACGACCACCACACAACAGAAGATACATTCCTCGCTCTCGGTGAGGCCTTCACACAAGCACTCGGCGCACGCCAATCCCTCGAGCGATTCGGACGCGGCGACGCTCCCCTCGACGAAGCCCTCTCCTGGGCCGTCATCGATCTCTCCAGTCGGCCCTGGGCAGTCATTGATCTCGGCTTCAAGCGCGAGAAGATCGGCGACCTGAGCACCGAGATGATCACGCACGGCTTGCAGAGCTTCGCACAGGCTGCGGGTGTCACCCTGCACGTCGGCTGCACATACGGTGATAACGACCACCACCGCGCGGAGAGCGCGTTCAAGGCCCTCGCCGTGGCGATTCGCAATGCCTGCAAGCGTCGTGTTGCCGGTGATGTGGGTGCTGGTGACGTCGTCAGCACCAAGGGTGTCTTGTAAGGGATTCATAACAGAATAAAAGTAAAAGTTCATGCATAGAGCGTTCCAAAGTTGATGTTGATCTCGAGGGTCTTATATTCTTAGTTCTTGCATATTTTCAACCTATGTGGGCGTGTGAAGACCTGCTTCATTCTAAATAACCCGCCTGCGCTTGCACTCGAATCGCTCAAACACCCAGTGCTTTGATGGCTCTTTGCCAGTATGCCTTTCGATCATCGGTGACCGTCGTTCCCACGCACTCAGTGGTGTACTTCTCCCATCCAGATTCCGAGCCATCAGCCAGCGCAGAGCGCACATCCTTCGAACACTGCGTAGTGAGGAACCAAGCACCAGAGCCGAAGTCTGTAGCGCCATCATTCCGCAACAGATCAAGCAGATCAGCCGGACTCGCGCCATCGATCTTATCTTTCAGGGCCGGGATCGAAGCCGCGTATTTCTTGTTGAACTCAGGAGATTGCATATTGCGCGCTGAGTATGTAAGTTATGTTTCGTTTAGCAGGACGGGACATGGTATGCACTTACTTCCTTGGCCGGCAACGCCGGGGAAATGGTTCTTGTTATACTTGAAGTCGAGTGTCTCGAACGCCATCAGACTGAGCACGGCTGCTTGCTCGCCTTTCGAAGTCACCTTGTAGGTGTCGAACGATTGAGAGGCGAATTTGGCAGCTTGTTTGGCTGTTGCGCATTCGCCTTCAGCAGGGGCATCGTCGCAAGACGACGATTTGGGCGCGATGTCTGTGATCTGCGACTCTGTGAGGGTGTCGCGGGTGGAGATGGGAGATGCCGCAGTTAGGGCTAGGAGCAGGGTGAGAGGAAGGAGTTGAAAATGCATTTTGACTGGACTCAAGGGATAATCAGAAGCCTCTGATGGATAGAAGGAGAAATAGTAATATTAATAGCAATGATAATATAGAAAAAGAAATCCTGAACTGCTATATCACATTTAACAGATCCAACAGCCTTTATACACCTCCCACATGTTCGCCGGAGGCTAACTGAAACAAGGGCTTGCAATGTACAATGCCTGGCACAAAGGGTATATGGTATGTGGATATGACATAGGCCACACGTATACGGGGAAAACCTGGAATGCTACGCTGGAAAGTATGTTCGATCTGACGAACATCGAAGTCGGAGCATGACTGGTTCGCACCCTGAAACAAGCAAGTAAGAGCACCCTGGGTGATATGATACAGCCAGTCAAAAAGCTTGGCGCGAATGGTCGGGTTGATCGTTTTGTGATGCAAGGCACCCGGGGGCTGTTATTGGAGGAGAGGTGGTTTCGATTCTGAAACGCGGCGTTCGGATGTGTCAGGTCCAAGGTCTGTGCCGGATGAAGGATGCGGTGCTGTTTCTTGGATATGCGCTACTCGCGAAGGTTACCTGTGAGTGGAGTATGAAAGATGGTATTGAGCGAAAGTGGTGGCCTCGCGGTATGAAGTGAACACATGCTGGGCGTGACTATAAGCCATATCGGGCCTGGTGGGCGTAAGTTGAGCATATACCCATTGAGTCGGAGCTGTCAGTGCGGCGAGTGTCCAGCACTTGTCCAAGCCTGTGGAGATGAATCCATGGATGAAAGGAGTAGAATAGGGTGGTTAGTCCTCCACAAAAGACTAGCTACACCGTTGGGCCCCCGGAACGGCTTTTACTACTTATATCCATGGATGAAACTGCGCAGACAATGAACATCTACTCCAAGAGCAGCAATGTTGTATATAGTAGTTGACATTTATAAATTCATGATTCTCCACTGGAGATATTGCCAAGTCCAGGCCCAAGAAGCGAAATTCTAACAAAGTTTACAAAATCCTAGACACAAAATAAAAAAACGGACCTCGACTCAGCAAAAAAACCATTGCTCCAGACGGCCCAATCCAGGATCCCGCCGGATTGCGCCGCCATGCATATGCGCTCAACAAAAGGGATCAAGTTGTACAAATGCAGATGTGCACTCAGTCATCACGACGACCGAGTTCATACGAGGTCTCAGTGACCCCGCCTTGTTCTTCGTCTTCTTTGAAGCTGACGCGGCGTAGGATGGTGGGGATGGTGAGGCGGGAGCTGCGCGTGGGGGAGTTCAAGCGCGGGCTGCTGGAGGAGACCTTGGAGTAGCGGTAGCGGTACTGGGCTCCGAGGAGCATGATTCGACCGTAGCTCCACCAGAGGCAGAAGCCTACGACTCCGGCGATGCAGAAGCCGCAGACTGTTAGGAATAGCCAGTGCTGGCCCATCTGGGATTGGTTAGCGAATTTCTTTTTTTTTTGTCGGTGTCAGGTCACTTACCCAGAAAATCAAATGAGCGTCCTTGCCGTGCCAGCTGTTACCGCGGTGGTGGGTAAAGAAGCTCCAGGAGAACTTGTTGTATTCGTCTTGCATGAGGATACGCACGCGGCCGGCCTCGCTGGGCTTGTCGCGCATGTATTCTTTCCAGATGACGGAGAGGAATAGGGGGCCTGTGGAGTACATGACGGTGATGTACGGGAGCAGCCAATGGCGGTCGTACTGTTGTAGTAATTCGATCACGCGCAGGAAGAATGGGTGCTGGGGCACGGAGCCCATGGCATCGTTGGAGATACCCGTGGGTGCTGTGCGGCGTACCCAGGCGGGGTACGCGAGGAGGGGATCCAAGCGGCGGTTGCAGCCCTGGTCAATATTAGCATTTGATTCGCGGTGCGCCGTAGCCGCAGCCGCAGCCGCAGCTGTCGCGGCACGGAGCGTGCTGGGTACTTACGTCGTCGAGATCAATATAAGTTCCACCGTAGTGGGCGAGTATAAAGTACCGAATAGAGTCTGCGCGCTGGATGGGGTAGTTGTAGCCATCGAAGGTGTCCAAGAACCACGGGTACTCGGCGGCAATGAAGTCGCGCGACTTTTCGTTTGTCCAGAGCTGGAGGGCGGGTTAGAGCGTGATGGGCGGGTTGGGGTGCGGAGCGCTTACAATATATTCATAGTCCGGGTGCAGGTCGATACAGCTCTGTTGCGCCTCGACCCAGACCTCGGGAATGGTCTCATTCTTGTAGGTCTGGTGAATGATCTTGGGGATTATTTGCGGGCGTTGCTCGATCAGGCTGGAGTTGGGTGAGGGGAGCTCGGCGCGGTGGATGGCGTCGGCGGCGGCATCTTCGACGAGGAGGGAGAGCAGGGTCGAAACACTGCGGACGAGCAGGGAGAGAATGAGGAGATTGACGAGGAGGAAGATGAGCAGACCGCGACGCATGGTGAAGAATCGACACGCGACAATGAGGCTGTATGAGTACCGGAATCGCAAGGGCTCAGAAACCTCAGAACCGATGCAACATTCAAAGAAAAAATCCCAAAAGACTTGAGAAAAGGGGAGGCTAGTTGGAAAGCATAAGGAGTGACGAAGTGGGGAGACTAAATCTAAAGAAGAAAGGAGTGAAATGGGGAAAGGCAAAAAAAGAGAGTGACATGGGAGGCCAAAGGGGAAGAGTTCAACGAATAATCGAGGCTGAGCAGGTGGCTGAGGCCGGCAGTTGATTGGCTGTGGCGAGTGGGGGCCAATCAGGGGGATTTCAACCTTTTTTATTTCTGGGAATTTTTAAACGGCTGCCTGTACTATGTATAGACGAAGTATACACTTATATTCTAATTATCCTAAGTATTCTAATTATTCCAAGAATAAATTGTAGTAAATTGTCAGAGACCAGAACCCAACCTATCTTCGCTCCAGGATATCTCCGACTGCAGGTACAAGTCTCTCAAAAGGGAAATTTTAAGTTTGCGCAAGGACTCGTCATCGTACGGTAAAATCTCGCGGCGTGGGGAAGAAATCCCCACGCCAACGCCAGTGTCTGGTATTGCACTAGTCCTATTCAGGCATGTAGGTAGTTTGAAACCGAGGCTATTACGCCCCCGTTACATCCGGTCTCACTTTTGGTACCTCTGCTACTGTGCCTAGTCCGCTAGTCTCATGTATCAGAACCGGTAATTTACCACTGTATAGTATTGCTTGGCCACTTCCTCCCTTGGAACACACTCCCTTTAGTATCCACCGTTCACCGTTCGCCGTTCAAAAGGGACTTGGCCACAGTCTCGAATTATGAAACGACACAGGAATACAAGTTGCTGCCGCCACAGTGCACGGGCCGTATTCGTATTTGGGTAATCTTCGCAGGCTAACAATAGTCCCGTTCTCCACCGGCCAACTATTGAATGTTTACTTTATAGCGCGACGCTTATCTGGTGGGAAAGTACGAATATTTGTTAGATTGAATTAAATTATTCGTTTATTATTCGCTATTGAAATATCAGACAGTGTGGTCTAAATTTCTACGTGTAGCCCTAATCCATAATATCAGTACGAGTACGAACTCCCAATTCCCATGGAAACGCAGCACAAATCCGCCATTCACCCACTCGCGGCTCTGGTACGTTGGGATCGCCTCCACTCTCGTCAGAGCTCAGTCACTATGAGGCCCGTCATGTGTCCGCACGTGTGATGTCGCCCATCGTGAGATCGGCGATTTCTAGTCTATTCTTCCCCCATTCCCCGATCAGCGATATGACGTGGGTGGAATTCATTTAATTCCAGCATTACACCTGCCACTATACAATTGCACTGCACAATATAGTACTCCATTACTATCTATTTGCTACTCCAGATGTCTGTACAAGTGCGGTATGAAAGTCCCTGTGCCTCTCGGTGTTAACAGCTCCACTCGGAGCGGTTAACGCCAAGAATAGAAACGTGTCCAGGGCGATATCACCTCCAGGGCTACTCCGTACACGCAAAGAGATAGTGGCGCATGCTGCACAATCAGCAGTAGGCAACTGGATAACACAGTCCATTCCCGCTCGATCTCCAGTGTAACGCAGATCCGAAGCGTGCACACCCTCCGATCGGCCGCATTGAGCCCGAGAATGACGATTACTCCGCTGCCAGGTGGTAATCTCGCTTTTACGTCCCCACCACACCTACAGTGGTAATTCGACGCTCATATCGAAATATCTCAATTTAAATGGGGAGATAAGGTGCAAGTACAAAGCGGGACGGCGCAGCGTCAGGCCGTTTACGGATTGGGAGCTGGGGCCACCAAGGCGCGGGGATATTCTTGGTCTGACGTCGTTGCCAATACACTGCTCTGCGGAGTAATTTTCCCATTGTCCAGGTGTGTACGTCGTTGGCTTGGAGGCTGTACATCGCCTGTTCCAAGGTTGATTAACTTACCTGCCTAAATGAATACTTGGAACTGGAACTACGTACTGGACAGGCGTCCAGCAGCGGCTGTGCACCGTCAGACGATGCAGTCATACATTAGTGTACTTTACTTTCAACGTAAGTGGATTGAATCGGGTATCTTTGGCTATTCCAAGGCAAAGCAAATAAACAGATGCACGCTTTCAACGGTTCGCAAAATGAATAGAACCCTTCTCTTGGACATGTCACATTAGAAGGGGCAGGGGCACGTTTCAGGTGCATGTACCCCTGGCAATCTCATTGAACGCCATGTTTCTCATGGAGGCATGATTTTTTGAGGGTGGAAATTGCCATACCATGTCAGGCTTCGGCAAACGGTAGGTCTCATTTGGTCGGTGTCCAATTCCATCGCCATTGAGGGCCGGACCAACATCAATACCAGCACTCTACCCAGCTGCTGTTGGACCGATGCTATTGGGTATGACTTCCATCCAAGCCCTGAAAAAACAACGTCCTTGATGAAAGGCTGAGCCAGCTCAGTCCCTAACGAACAGCCGCTGCAGCGGCACGCTCGTCGGTCCCAGACTCAAACAACCGGCGCCACCAGCGCGGCGGATCGAACGGGCGGTGCCCGTTATGCAAAGGCGGGTAAACATCATTGAAGAAGTACCAGATGTGACCGACGACCACGCCCAGAATCTCATCCTTCGGCACAATCTGATGCACCACCACACTGAACGCCATCAACACCCAAGGCAAGTACGGAGCCGTGAAGACCAGCAGCCCGAGGAAACTAAGACGGGTATCCGGGTTGCGCCTTGCCCAGATATACACCAGGCTGGAAGACAGCGCACTGCCCAAGAACGGTATTGATAGGAACGGCGAGATGACGAGCAGCGAGGTCGTCGCGTAGAAGATAAGCCATGCGAAGTGAGCGGGCGAGCGGCCGGACGATTCCTCAAGAAGCCGGGAGTAGCGCTGGAGGAAGAAGACGTGGAAGAGGAGGTCGAGGTTCAGCGGGCCGAAATAGAGGAATGTTGTTAGCAGCCGCCAGAACTGGGACTTGACGTAGACGGAGCGGAAGCTGTAGAAGAGCTGGAATGGCGTCACGATGTGGCATTGGACGAGCACCGAGGTTGCTACCGTTGCTACGGTCCACCAGCGGGTGACGGGGGGCATCTCGTAGAACCATTGCTCGAGAGGGAACTGGCCCTGGCCATTGTTCTCCCAGATGCCAGCCATGGTGAGGTGTTGGGGTAGAGAAGTGGGCTGATCAGCAAGTTGTATAGTCCAGTTGTACCACGTATGCGATAAGGACTATCGTCACGTGGACTGGTGTCGCGCAACGCGTCAAGGGGAGGCTGGGACGCTAACGCGAATAGTTCATATTGACCAGCCTCCCTTTTTGCGGTCATTTTCAATCTCATCCCACCTTCGTATATTAGACGATTCTACTCCGTACCACGGCAAGGGACACCAACAGACATCCCGTTGCTAGGGCAAGCTTCCAATTGGTTTCCTTTTTTTGTTTTCCTCCCACATCCCCACAATGCCACCGAAGATGGCGAAGATTCTGAAGAAAACCGACAGCGCACAAAAGCCCAAAGGTCGCAAACCAGCCGCTGCAGCTGCAGATGGCGACGGCTCCCCAACCGCCGTCCGCAAGACAAAAGCCGGAAAAACAAAAGCCACCAAGACCGCAGTCCAACGTGAGTACCTCCACTCTGCGCAACAAGCTCAACCCCAAGCTCGCGCTCGCGCCCAAGCTCAAATCGCTAACCAACCCAGCGGGCGATCCAACCCCCACCGGCCGCCGTCGCCGCTACAAGCCTGGCACTGTCGCCCTGAAAGAGATCCGCAAATACCAACGGTCCTACGAGCTCCTCATAGCGAAGCTACCATTCGCCCGACTCGTCCGCGAAGTCGCTCTCGACCTCCTACCCGCCGACACAGGCGCCGAGCTGCGTTGGCAATCACATGCGATTCTGGCACTGCAAGAAGCCGCCGAGGCATTCCTGGTTCATTTGTTCGAGGATACGAATCTGTGCGCGATCCACGCGAAGCGCGTCACCATTATGCAGAAGGATATCCAGCTTGCGCGCAGAATTCGCGGCGTGTGGGCCGGTTTGGGTTGATATTATTAATGTGTCTACGGGCATGGCGTTGGGATGGAGTTGGTGGTGCTTTTTGTCTGGCTTCGCTTGAGGCTGGGTTATACCATGGTGTTTGTACATTACGCATGGATGTTGGGTGTTATTGTTATTTGGCGATGTTTTCTATACGCGGAGCTATTCTTGAATCTGGGCTCCGTGGTGATACTTCTAAATTGAATGAAGTGATTCTCAGTCTTCGACGGTGCGAGTGCTTGAAAGCCTGGGCTGAGGGCATTGTCAAATGATTCTTAATTTCTTGGTTTGATCGTAAGTTAATGGGAATAAACGCCTCCAGATTGCTTTCATGGTATCATAAACAAATCACAAGAACTCGACGTGGAACGAAGTACTTGAATAAAGATGAACAGATTAAGTCGACCGCCTGAGACCAGGTGGGAGATTTGCGACCAAGCGGTGACCTTCTTCGCGAACAGCGCGGGCTTCTTCGCCCTTGCCCTGTCGCTCGAGGGTTTCGGCTAGCATGTCATCAGTAACACTCGCCCAAAGACGATCGTTGGCACGCTTGGCCATCGCTCTGCCAGCCCGCGCGCTTTTCTCTGCTTGCTCGCCGACCACCCCACGGAAGTATTTCCAGCTCATGAATGTGAGCGTCATGCAAGTGATCTGGCTGTTGCTGATTGCAGTGGCAGATTGGAGGGCCTGCTGAAGGAATTGCTTGGTTTGGATGGTTGACTCGGAGTGCACGGTTGCACAGACCAAGAAATAAGCGGCTTGTATGTACTTATTCGGAGTGCCCTGGCAGAATGGTTCGAGGTTGCCCATTACCGAGTTCAAGAGGTAATGTGACGGGTGACTTGGGTCCCGGATGATGAGGACTGTGTTCAACCCAGCGAGGATGCGCGTATCGCGGCAAGTGTCATTGCGGGATGCCTTGCTGGTTGCGGGGTCGAGGGATAGAAGCGGTGATTGGAATATGTTCAAAGCGGTGGTAAGGTCGCCTGTCGCTTGGGCGATGGTGCCAGCAGCATATTCAATCAAACATTCGATAGTGTAGGGAAGGGTGGAGCCCAGCTCGTGGAAGACCTGTCTCAGGTCTTTGAGGGTCTGTCTGGCGAGATCCCAGTCAGTCCGCGAGGACGCTAGGAAGACTCTTTGAAGCAGCAAGTTGCAGTACAGGGACTGTCGCCACTGGACCCTGCGGTTGGCAGTGGCCATCGATTCAGGGATTATCTGAGGGGCCTTGAAGCTGCTTTGAACCATTTTGAGTCCTTCTTCAAGGTACTTTTCCGCTTTTCGGCCATCATATGAGTTCTTCGCACTCAGTGTGATGGAGCTTAGGAAATAGCAAAGGGTATAAAGGTCATGCTGGGGAAGCCAGCTGAAGCTGAGAAGCAATGTTCCGTTTTGCACCTGCAAGATGTCACCGGTGTCAATGGAGGACGGTCCTGCAGACTTTCCGGTAAGCGGTACGGAAAAGGACCCATCTGGCCGCCAGTTGCCGTCACTTAGAGTCTCGTCCATCAATGCCTGCATGACCTTCAATTTTTGGCCTGATTGGTTGACATCGTACTCAAGAACACTGCAGCAGATGTCGACCATCTGGATCATAGTTGTCAGCTGGGGGATGTGGCGAAGTTCATCATTGAGCTGATGGCTTCGGGCGGCGGCCACGGCACGCTGTGCCTGCTCAATAGAATCAGAACCTGTGCCTTGCTGAAGGTGTGCCAAGGCTTCAATAACTGCCGCCATTGCTGACACTGCTCTGTCACCATTGCGGCTAGCCATAGCCGTAATCTTGTGAAGATGGTGTAACGCCTGGACAGAATCTTGATGCGATGGACACGAGAGCGAAAGAGAGACTCGGAGGAAGCGAAACGCATATTCCCAAGCAGAATGTCGGTATCTGTACTCATTAGCATTGCTTCCTTTCGAATAACGAACTGTACTTACGCTTCCACGTCCTGGATCATGCCATCGACAGCTTTCAAGGAAGCTTTGGTGTTGGTCTTGTGTAGCATTCGAGCCAAGAGATGCTGCATGCTATACTTGAGATCAAGCATGCGGTTCTACAAAAGTTAGTGGTAACCCTAACGCACTAACATTGCATACTGCACTAACCCGTTCGCAAAGATCAATCTGCTGAAGTTAGCTAGTGTTTTTGGGCCAAGGGATTTCGAATGCTCACTCCTTTACTCAATGCCGTCTCTGCTTCAATGTCGTTATCCGTTTCCTCGAACAGTGTACGCGCATATCGAAGTCGAACAAGAGCTTCTTTCCGGGGTTGCAATCGCCAATTCTGTGTCACGCAATTAGCACGTATCCCATTGTTGAGCCATCAATTTGAGTACCTTCAATACGGCTTCTAGACAACCAAGTCCAGTAGCAACTAGTTTGTAATATCCATCGACGTCAGTCTCGCTGGTAGCCATTGATATACTTGTCCCGCGAGCATGGGCGGCATTAAGGTACTCGTCGGCCAACGCGAGCAGCAGAACCTGATAATCGACCGGCGGCTTGGAAGGTTTGGTGACCATTGATTTTCCAACCTTTTCGGCCGATTGCTGGTCAGGTCTTTTCTTCTCCGTATGGGCTGGCCTCTGTTGCTTCATCGGGGATTGCCTTTGTATGCTGGCTTTGATATCGGGTGAAGGAGCCGGTATCATCACTCGTGGCACAGCGAATGTCGCCGGCGATGGAGCTGGCGGCGTCTGCTTCGGAGTCTGCGTGGGAGTCTGCTTCGGCGTTTGCTTCGGCGTTGAGGCGGGAGTAACCTGAGCCTGCAGGGGCTGTAATTTGGGAGATATTTGAGGTGTGTTGAATTCGGCTTTGACGATTGGCTTAGGTTTGGGCTTGGACTTTGGCTTGGATTGAGTTTGAGGCTGGGGCTGGTTGTTATATTTTGGCTGTGGTGTTTGCGCCTGAGCCTGTGCTCGGGGAAATTGATTGTCGGGTTTGGGACTAATGGCAGGTAGTACGACTTGAACCGGCGTGGGTGGTTGCGGTGGTTGCGGTGGTTGCGGGGCTAGCGACGGAGCTGGTTGTAGGCGAGAAGGACTTGCAGGCGGGGGCATTTGAGGTTCGGCATACTGGGGAGCAATTTGAGTGTATCGGGTTCGTGGGGCGACAGGCAAAGGCTGTGTTACGAATAGTTGAGACGGGTTGACGAATTGGTGCTGCAGCTCTTCCTGTTGAACCGGAGGTGGCGGTGCTGGTGGAGGCGGAGGAGCCCGAGGCTGAGGAGATGGTTGTATTTGGGGAAGGAGCTGTGGTGCGGGCTGAAGCTGTGGTGCGGCTTGCGGCCGTGGCTGAATGGCCTGCTGCGATAATTGGGGTCGCTGCTGTGGGGGAGTTTGCGGCGGATGCGCCTGCTGCATTTGCTGTTGCGGCTGAGGCTGTTGCGGATAGCTCGACGGATAATGCGCATATGGCATCATGGCCGAGGGATACATGTTCGGCTTGCCGTATCCATCATATGGAGATGGCGGAGGACCTGCATTATTGTACAGGATCTGCGGGGGCATTTGCCCATGTTGATACTGCGGCGGCGGTATATAATGCGGGTACTGGCCAGACCCAGGTGGTGGGAAGCTCATCGCCCCGATATAATGACTCAGGTCATACAGGTTGGGTCTCAAGTCAAACGCGTGGTGATGATGGGCCCTGGGCTCGCGCTTTCGGTCCGGATAAACCCCCGGGCGGTGTCAGCTGATAAGATCTATAACATTTGAACGATTGACTATTCTTTGTGCATGAACCAATGACATTCTTAGAAGGAGTTCTACCTGGGTCTGTCATTGAGCTATGTATTCAGCGTTCATCAGGTGCATATCCATGGATTTATCTTTTTTGTGGGAAAACTTGGAGTCTGAAAGTTCCATAGTCGGAACTGCCGGCTGATTTTATCACGGCCTAGGAATATACTAAGACGTACACGGGCACATAAGTATCTTTGCCATGGGTAGCATTCCAGGTTTAACATTAATATCTGAAAATTTCTCATATATCACACACAATACCACATTGTGCTCAAGTATCCATGCACAAGAGGAATATCAAAAGTGTATAAGTAAAACAAACCCTGAAAGAAAGAGTATCATGTGCAAGTATCATAAACAAAAGGTATCAAACCTTCGGAAACTCGCTGAAAGATCACTGTACGCTGGCACAAGTCATAAAGAGCAAATAACAGAACGCAAAAAGCGACGTGATATCTTAAACTCTTGCAGAAGCATCTAAGGCTTCTCTTGTCGCTGTCATATCTCGTTAAATCATGTTGATGGATGTATAAAGCTGGCTGATGGGTTGATTACCTATTCCAGGATCGAGGATTTCCTGTTCTATACTGGGCGCAAAGGAGAGTGCCGGGTGTTCTCGCACCGTCCAGGGACAGAGCTCGTTGCAATTGTCGACACTTATAGACGGTTCAGCGGGGTGGATTCTCTGCGCTGCCCAGGCTGGATCGGGGATTGGACTTGTGCCTCCGAGACATCGCTGTGTCGAGAATGAATATGTCGCCTTGCCGGACTTTTCCGAATGGAAGGCTGCCTTGCGCGGGCATTTGAGTGTCGTGTCGCATGCACTGCAGACGGAAATCCGATGGCAGGACGAGCAATTTGAGTCGAAAAGTTGGCAAACGGTGGTTTGGTGAACACTCGATAGCCATAGGTCGACGGAGCGATGGGCACAGCCGAACCGTGGTGTCATGAACTCTTCCTTGCCAACTTGGCCAGACTCGGTGGTGAGTTGGTATTCAGAACGAATGACCAGCTGGTCGTTGTGGTCAAGTTCGGGGAACAAGGATGTCTTAAGCTCTGTTGGGCCATACTGCTCGGTGCATGTATGCCAACAATAGCGATCGTTTACTGCATTTCCAAATTCAGACTGTAGGGCTTGCAGTGTTATCTGTCGTACTCGAACTTGATCGGCAAGATCAAGTTTGTCGCGGAATGTCAACTTCTTGCATGGGCACAAGTCGACAATGCCTGCAAGGTTTCCAACGTTACATGTTCGGTTCTCCGGTTTTCGTCGCAACTCTCTCGCTGCGAAGGCATCTCGGGGATGCAGCTTCAGACACTTGGAACATAGTTTCCAGCGAGTGTTTTCCAGTAGGTTGAGGAATGACCACCGGGGAGTCACAAAGTTGTGTCCGTTGCGGTAGTGGTGGAATAGCGGTGCAAAGTCTCGACCGAAACGAAGAGACTTGGAGAATAAGATTTCGCCGGAGATTGCGAACATGCGCCTGTTCGTTAACGCCAGAGCAGCCTCCGGGAGGACTGTCAGATGGGATACGATCTCCAACAACAGCTCGGTGGGTAACTCCATTAGGTAGCAGCGACCAGAGCCTTGCTCCTTGTCTCGCTTTGGTGACCAGGGTCTCAACTTCATGATGACTCTAACCTTCTCCGATGCGCGGTATAGACGATCAGACATGTCGGAATGGAACTCTTTTATGAACGTCATGGGCAAGACAGTAGTCTTTAATTAGAAGCCTATGTTCAATGAAGCCGCATGAGTATATGAATCGGGGCAAATGGCGTTCTCATAAAAAGATCATAATGCAGAGGTCAACCACGCCGCATGACAAGTAAGCTGCATCACCTTCAAGAAAGAAGGATCTCTTGACCTAGAAGTAGTCTGCCGAAAGATAAAGTTGCCCGAAAACGGACCATGGGACAGGGTCACAGAAGCCGGATCTCTATGTTATCAGCATTACATATAGGAGTATAAGAGGTACTGATCATCGGTGGTTCAGCCCGTTCTTTGTCCGATGATCTTTATATGCAGAACACCGGATCTTTCATCTTTTCCCTCTCCCTTCATTTGTCTTGATCAATATGCAGATAGAACAGTCTATTGTTGGATATCCTGGGGATTCCTCCCTGTCTCCACGCCGGAAGTTGAATCTAGGGTTTCCGCATGCGGAAACCAACTTGCCGCATTAAGCGTCATACCGTCATGACTTTAATTTCCGGGTGGAATGTCCTCCATCTGTCAACTGCAAAGGATAAGGGGAATTTTGGCATGAGGACGGGCTCAGACCCTATCGGAATACGCCATGACTTTGTCAACTGACTTGCCCAGGTGAAAGTGCATATGACAGGGAAAGAAGCGCAATCTCCGCCAAGCATTACTAATCCATTTGCACGTGACAACATGCATCTATCACGTGATGTTTGGTCTTTCTGTAATCACATGCATGTTACACTAATTATGCATGATTACGTATCTATACATGCATAAGATGCCAATTTAGGAAGTGCCGAGGTCCATCTTATCAAAGTTGGAAAGTTCGATCTATTTTTGCTTTTTGCTCCCAAGCCAGATCCCAAGTTTTTTTTTGGTATTTCAATCTCATAGATCCCTTGGGCACAAGCTTGATCATTTCACCCAGGTGTAAACTCGAGTCAGCACATTGCATCCATACCCTGCACCCTCATGCTCGACCTCACCGCAACACTCAATTCAATCCCCCTATCAGTCCTCTTATCGGGACTGATAGCCATGGGCGTGCTTTCATGGCTTCGTCCGAAGGGTCGCATAGCATTCCATCATGCCAAAGACAATAGCCTGAAGTTGACCCAGAAATCCGGCAAAGAGCAGAGTTTCGTGGATCTGTGTCGGTCCGCAACGCCAGAAACATGCAACCTCAACCCATTCTTGTACAACGGACACCTTCAGACGGTGTGGACTACACTGAAGCACGACAATGTTCCCGTGTACTACAAGCGCCGCATGTGCGAGTCCGAGAGCCCTGGATTTGCAGGCCACTATGCCATGGACTTTGTGGTTGAACCGTACGAAATGCCCACGGACCCCGAACTGCTTGATCAGGCAAGAAAGCACACCCAGGATTCTGGCTTGCCACCGCGGACGTCCTTCTACTCTGGTGAGGAACTTGCTGCTCTGCCTTCCGATGATACCAGGCCCATGCTGGTGGTCTTGCATGGGTTGAGCGGTGGTTCCCACGAAGTGTACCTGCGTCATATTCTGGCTCCATTGGTGGCAGATGGTACTTGGGAAGCAGTTGTGGTCAACTCAAGAGGCTGCGCACAGACTAAGATCAGTACTGGTGTTCTGTACAATGCTCGGGCTACTTGGGATGTCCGTGAGGCTGTGAAGTGGATTCGGAAGACCTTCCCCAACCGTCCTCTGTTTGGTATTGGGTTTTCGCTCGGTGCTAACATTTTGACCAATGTATGTTTCCAATCACATCATCCAGTTATCACGATTACTAACAACTGTAGTATCTGGGAGAAGAGGGTGATAACTGCGAACTGAAGGGTGCTGTGATTTGTGCCAGCCCGTGGAACCTGACTGTCAGCAATGTGAAATTGCAAGACACCTGGATTGGAAAGAATGTTTACAGCAAAGCCATGGGTACCAGCATGAAGAAACTCTTCGAACAGTGAGTCTTACTCGATGGTTGAGCTGGGATGTTTCAACTAACCATCGCAACAGGCACGTTGACCAAGTTTCTAAAAACCCTCGTATTGATGTCGAGGCTATCCGAAAGATCAACTATCTTCACGAGTTTGATCGGTAAGTTGAGTCTGGCACATGTGAGAGACTTTCCTAACGTCCGACAGAGCCCTACAATGCCCAACTTGGGGCTACCCCACCGAGGGATCTTACTATCGTGATGCCACTTCCACCGACTCCATGCTTGCCATCAGAATTCCATTCCTGAGCATCCAAGCGGAGGACGATCCTGTAAGCCATGAATTGTTAAACCCCCTTTTACTCCAAAGGATACCACTGACTTGACCAGATCGCTTGCCGAGAGGCTCTCCCCTACCAGGAAATGACACAAACACCTTACGGAGTCATGTTGACTACCTCATGGGGTGGTCACCTGGGTTGGTTCGAATTCGGAGGAGCGAGATGGTTCGTGAAGCCGGTATGTACTCAGATTAACCGACAACAGCCAAGGACCAACTACTAATCCCCCCTAGGTAACAAGCTTCTTGAACAAAATGGCCAGAGAAATCGACACCTCTATCCCCGGTGTTGTTGAACACCCCGAGAGACTTCCTGGAAATATTGCCCACCATGACGACCCCAGCAAAGACCCCGACCTTGCACCCAAGCCTCAATTCTACGCCATGAAGCGCAAACTTTCCCTGCCACTGGGTATTTAGGCAACCTTCCGATTGACTTACTCTCCCCTTTCCCATTCAGCGACACAGGTCATTCATATACGTGAAAGATGGCGTTTTGCATAATGTTTTGTTCCGATAAACATAGATAAACCGGTCGAACGCCGAACCCCGACATCTAAGTACATTGACAAAGTATATAGACAACAATAGAAACTTTTTTGCTCAAGCAAATGCAACAGCCTTCTTCGCCTTCGGCTTGAAGACCTTATCCTTAATCGTAGCCTCGGGCTTGTCGTTGGCCTTGCTCTTCTTCTTCGTGCGGAGAGAGTCCTTGACATTCTCAAGCTTGTTCTTCCTCTCCTTCATGCGGGCCTCGGCCTCGGCCTTCTTTGCCTCGCGGATCTCTTCTAATTGTCGGGCCTTCATCATCTTTGACTCGATCTGACCCTCCTTCTCAGCATTCACAATGGCGAGAATTGTCATCATGCCCTCCTATATCCATGTCATTAGTATAGGTCTTGCCAATTGATTTGGGTGCGGAGTGTAGTACCTGATCATCGACAAAAGTTTTGCCCTTCTTCTTGCCCTTGGGCTTGACAACACCGACAGGTGTAATTTGGTTCAGCTCTGGCAGATCCAACTCCTTCTCGGTGTACACTCTCTTCTTCTTTTTCTTCAGGTTTTCTTGGGCAGTCCGGGGCTTGGTCTTCTGTTCCTTGGGAGGAGGACGCTTGGGACCATCTTTTTTGCTGGATTTGCTGACGCGCGTGGTAGACGACAGCGAAGGCTTGGGGCCCTTTGCGCCTCCGACGGAGGGACCCTTAGCAGAGCCTTTGTTTGGTGCCATTTTGTAGTGTTCGGGCGATAAGTTTTAGAGGCGACTTCGGTGGGAGAAAATATCTGCGGGTGGCAAGAATCGAGACGATTATTACACCGACTCAGGTATAGGTCAATGATTCCCGCGACAAAATCAGAGATATCGAGCAAAAAAGTTCAGAGAAAAGGAAACAAGAGTGAAGCGTCGCACCGGTTGAATCGTCAAAGTCGCAAAAGAATTTTTTTGAAAAGGCAGGCGGTGAGATGCCGCCGATTCCACCAACCTCAGATCGAAACCTCCACCTTTGTAGCTCAGATTCCAACGCTCAATTCCCCTCCCTGCACCCAGTGATCGAACTGCACTGGATTGAGTGGGCTCTCGAAACTCCTGCAAAATGACTATCAACCCTACCTTCCTTGCGCAGCGCACGCGCTCCTGTACGTTCTACGCTTGCTCTCCCGATACCTCCCGCCCGCCGGGGAGTCAATGGCACCTTTCCATACAATGAGAGTATCTGACAAGTCCTTCTATGCAGCCGTCAACTGGGGTGATGCCAAATACCGCGTCCTGAAGTCCTACCGTGAATGGCTCCGTGCGGTCAGTCTACCCGAGAACCAGCCAATCCCAGTCCCTTGATTTGCGATTCGTCGATTTGCGATGCCAGAAGGCGCCAGCGAGCTTTGCGGGCCGCCTTCTTGGTTTTGATCAATCAAATACACAATGCAAGAACTTAGCTGATCAGATGTCGAAACACAGTCCCCGGAGATTCAGACCATGTACTCCCTGGGTATGCCCGTATCCGCTATCCGCACGAAGATCCGCCAGGAGTTCGAGAAGCACCGCTACGTCGCCCAGATGAAGACCGTCGATGTCTTGCTGTACAAGAGCCACGCCGAGTTCCAGGTCAGTGCGATCCCATGCCGAAACACCATCCTGGATTGCAAGAGATTCCGATGAAGATCACGGGCCAATTGTCCCGCGTTCATCTGCCTTGCACGTCCAGGTACCCTTTCTAGATCAACACTAACAATTTTCCAGGAAACCCTTAACTACTGGAAGCAGCTTTCCCACGTCATGAAGTACTTCCGCCCAGAAGAAGACCCCGGTGCGCGTCTACCCCGCAATTTCGTCTCCGGCTTCCTCGAGGGTCGCAATTAAACTCATCCGCTATTTCTTTTCCCTGTCTTGTTCCTGGTCGCGGTGTAGCAGTCAGTCTGCGCCATCGGTAGACATGTGTATATATTGTCTGAATACGTCACCCACCGTCTAGATTGCATATCCCAAGTAGAAATGCTCGGCTAGCATACGATTTTGCGCGCCGTCTCGTTATATGTCTAAAAGCGATTGTTGCTCAACATGCTTATATCGGTTCAAGTATGGATTGGATGCCCTGATAAATCTAATAGGCCCGCCTAGAAGCCTTTGGAAGATCTGCGTACGCGAACATATCTACCTCTCACCATTCTAACCATGTACAGTGGTGTTTCATAAGTATTTGACCTCTAGTACTTTGGAGTCCAGCTTTTAACCTGTCCAACTTGTCTATAATAAACCTGTCTATCTTTTTTGATGTCTTTTTTGATGTCTTCCCAAATCTCCTTTGGATATCATACCAAATCGAATTCCAGAGCTTTCTGTCAGGCAGTATTAAAAGAGTAGGCCTATATGTGGTTGAAGTACTCAAGGTCAAATACTTATGCAACACCAGTGTAGATTCACAGATTGTGTTGCGGGTTACCCTGGCCATGCTTGATCCATTTGTAATCCTTATTGAGGTACTGATGTGCACGCAAGTCTCCAGAGCGGGCATGTCCCTCAAAGTTCTCAGCACGTGCGGCTCTTCCGCATAGTTCTCCAAGTTGACCACTTGCTTCTTCTGACTTGACTTCTTGATAGGTCACGGTGCGAAGGAATTTGCCTACCCACAGTCCACCAGTATACCGAGCTGCTTTCCGAGTGGGCAGGACATGGTTAGTCCCAATAACCTAGAAGGGGATTCATGAGTATTTGTTTGGTTAAACAGCTGGGCCAGGGGATTCTAACCTTGTCGCCGTACGAAACGCAGGTCTTTTCCCCAAGGAATAAGGCACCATAGTGCCTCATCTTCTCAAGGGCTTCGCGAGGCTGCCGCGTCAAGATCTGAACATGTTCATACGCATACTCGTCGGCAAGTCTATACGCTTGATCGAGGTCATCCACAACCACAACCTCTCCAAAATTCTTCCAAGACTCGCCTGCAATATTCGCAGTCTCCAACTTCTGCAAAAGTCGATCGATATACCGCATGGTTTCAGTGGCTACCGTTTCGGATGTTGTAATCAAGACCGCAGGCGAGTCAATTCCATGCTCAGCCTGAGACAGAAGGTCAGTTGCGACGGTGAAAGGATCAGCCGCGTCGTCTGCGACGATGAGAACCTCCGTCGGGCCCGCGAACAGATCAATTCCAATCTCGCCAAACAGCTGGCGCTTTGCCTCGGCCACAAATGCATTCCCAGGGCCGGCGATGAAGTCAACCTTGGGAATTGATTCGGTGCCGACTGCCATGGCTGCTACTGCTTGGACGCCCCCGAGAAGATAGATTTGGTCGGCCCCCGCATAATGCATTGCTGCAATCGTGGCATATGGAATCTTTCCTGCAATTGGAGGGGTGCAGCCAATGACGTTCTTGACGCCTGCAACTTTGGCAGTCAGGATTGTCATGTGGGCAGACGCGAGAAGAGGGTACTTTCCACCGGGGATATATCTACCAGAGAACACCAATTAGCGATTAACCGTCCGGTACAAATTTCAGGCCCACTACTAGGTAATCCAAGTACAATTCTAGAATTACTTACGCGCCGACGGACGAGATGGGAATGTTCTTCTGTCCCAGGTGGACACCAGGTGACATTTCGATTTCGAAGTCATTGATCGAGTTTAGCTGTGCAGAAGCAAACTTGCGCACATTTTCCTGGACTTGACGGATATCGGCCTTTGTTTGATCAGAAACATTGGCCAGAGCTTCCTCGATCTGCTGCTGCGATAGCAGAAATGACGCCGGGGACCACTTGTCGAACTTTTCGGAGTACTTGCGGACGGCTGTGTCGCCGTTCGCTCGAATGTCCGCAATGACACCGCTGACGATCGAGGGTACCTGGCTAGGCTGGCTACCAGCTGAGACAGGTTGTGTTTGCTTCAAATAGCGAGTCATTTTCGTGTTGTTGGTTGAGGAAGATTGTGAGTACTAGTCTGAAGTCCGAGGCTTGAGCGTCTGGATTCAAACACGGGGCCACTAGATGATTAAATACCTAATTTGGAGAGCTGTAGCAACTCACCAAAGTTACCAGCCGAGGGATTTCTCTCATTTCCCCTCACGACCGACAGATCATCGGGATCGTATAGTTCGAGTCGAAAGATATTGCGGGTCCGCCCTCATGGCCGCGGCTGGACTAGGCCGAAAGGGGCTTAGTGGTGGCCTCTCAGACCCCCCAAAAGTCAATCGGCAAGTTCGGCGTTCTGTCCGACCCCCACATGTGGTCATCCGAGCCGTTGTCGGACACTTTCTAATAAGTTTCTATAGCATATGCGCATCTATTCACTATATTCAAATACTCAAATTGTGGTTCAAAGTACATACAGTGGTGTTGCATAAGTATTTGACCTTGAGTACTCCAGCCACAGACCTACTCTTTTAATACGGCCTCACAGAAAGCTCTGATATTCGATTTAAATTGATAACCAAAAGGAGAGTTAAAAAGACATCAAAAAAAGACATCAAAAAAGACATCAAAAAAGACATCAAAAAAGACATCAAAAAAGATAGAGAAGTTTATTATGTACAAGTTGGTCAGGTTAAAAGGTGGACTCCAAAGTACCGGGGGTCAAATACTTCTGCACCACCACTGTACATCATGTTCGATCAAGTCTTGCTTAGAGTAATCAGCCTGTCGTTTACTACTGCGTCCTAGCCACTAACTTGGCTGGGGGTCCGCCTCGGGCGGGAGGCGCCCAGCCCCCTAGTATCTTTTGATCTTACACGCCATCTTCTAACGAAGTTATGGTTTCAAAAGACCATGATGCGGCCCAACTCAATCAATGGTCAATTCAGTAACGCATCAGATGAACCATACAAACAGTGCGTCAATCGGGCCACTCGCTTGCTTTTCGCTTCTCCCTATGGTGGGAGAGTCGGCCCATGGTCACCAACCCTGCAACCCTCGAGACGAATAGAGGGCTCAGAACGCGGATCTCAAAGCCCTATTTAAGTGAGACTGGGACGATTTCGATTCCTTCCAACATATCTCCCTCATGCTACCATCAGCGTCACACCAGAGGACATTGGTATAACGGGGCTTCGACAGACTGCTGCCATGAGACAAGCAACAATAAGCTGGCAAGTGCTCGCAGAGAGGGCTATTGCAGAGTCTCCAAATGAGAATCTCGTGATCGGAGGCAGTTGTGAACCAAGTGGCCCACGATGAGGTTTGAGATACTCACATACGAATCTACGACACAAACTGACCAATACAGACTGCCGAGGGCTACCGACGGATGGAATAAGGAGACTGCCGACCATGGCAGACGATACTTGGCTTCCCGGACGACACGACTAGAGTCGAGAAGATGAGGACCCTTGAGCTAGCAGGAGGTGATTCGAGTCGGGGAACTTCACTGTTCCAGAAAGGTACACTCATGCGTGACAACCCCGATTGCAAAGCTCCGCAAAATATAATGGACCAAATCATGAGGCTCTGCGGTCATGGTATTGCCCCGTTGCTTTATCTTCGCTTGCGCGTTACCCATTGCTTCCAATTATCCCGCACACAAACCGTCGGAACAGCGTTACTTGATCGTCACTAATCGATTGCTATGGGCGGACAAGGCCGTTCGTCGCGCCCACTTTCGGGCAGCTGCAATTATCAACCACAGACTCTTGAACGGTTAAGGCAAAACGGGAGGACATCTTGGACAAGTGCACTGCCCTTGAGAATTCTCGCGTCGGAATCGAGGAAAACGCAGTAGCAAGTGCTATCCTAGCCGTCGGTCCAGTCTCACAGAAAGAGAGCACACAACTCTTGCAGATGCTTGTTGAGCATCCTGAGCCCTCGCAATGGATGAAAGACATAGGAAACGAGGCAAAGAAAGACAAGGCCTCAAATACCGCTATCTGCTGACAGAATCGGACACCGAACTGGACCGCCACCAGTCAATGGCCATGGGATTCAAGCAGTTTGAGGGAGGCTCGATCACCGACGAAGATTCGGTCACACCCGCGATCAATTCATGGATCAAAACGAGTGCCCAGTGACTGCTTCCAACAACAGCAGGCCGTGTTTCTTGCCTCAAGATCTCTACGAACTCGTACCCACTGGGATCTCCGCATTGTATTCTTCGATATGGAAAGTCTGATTAGCGCGTACAACACCTGCACGAGTTGGGTCTCACCAACGAAACTATGGAGTCAGATCAGTTCCAGTACGGTACACTGGTATCCCATGTGCCTCGTTCCAGGCCGATTCATACGTATCTATGCACCTCCGTCAAACTCATGGCAATTACATCAAAGCTTCGCATATCATCACGGCGAAGATAGACAAGGTGCTCGAAAGGACTGCTTTGAAGGTGGTCATTGTCAGGGCTATGTCTAGGTGCAATGAGAACGTGAGAAGCTTATCGATCGAGAGGATAGAAAGCCATCACCTACAGGCTTTGGGCAAGATGGCAAGGAGCGTGCAAAATGCTCCATCAGATCCAGGTACCATACACAAACCCTCTTACATGCCTTGCCTGCGGAAGTTGCAGGAGTGGCTGGACAACCGACAACCGGAGCCAAGTCAACTCTAGCTGTCTTCCAGTTCAAAGTCCGGACTCAGCTGAGTCCTGCTTCGACATACTTGCAACAGAAACAGATTCTGCCCTGCCTACAAACAACATTCTCAATAAATATGACAGTTCATATGACGAAAAAGTATATAACATGAAGCAAATGATGCGTACTTTTCCTCTACCCAAACGCCCCAATAAATGCAATCCCTAAACCTCCATGCGGTTCTTATTCTCCTCATTGAACTGATCACGCACAGTGGTGAACTTCTCCTCGACAACGTCACACAGATCCATCAGGTCATTGAATCCCTTCTCCAAAGCCTCCAGCGCAGTAGTCGAGTCTAAGTCTATTAGCAACATTCATTCGTATCCGCGGATCCACGTACCATTAGTCTGGATGCGAACGTGCATCTTCGGGTCTGAGGGGTGGGGAATAGTGTAACCGCAGAACTCAACGGCGGGGCTAGGAAGCAGGTTAGCGCATTCGTTCTAGGTTGATGGCGGTTGCGCGCGGGCACTCACTTCTTCATGATGGCGTATCGCAGAGCGTTGCCCATGGTGTGGCCTTCGCCTTCGAATTGGAATGAGGCGGCGGTTTCGGTGGCGCCGGGGAGCTGTGCGTGTTAGCTAGGTGCTACTTGGATTGCGGGGAGGTGTGTAGGTGCAGGTGTGTGGGGAATGGGTGATGTGGCGTACGACGACAATCTGGCGTTCTTCGAGGATGGGGTCATTGGAGACGACTTCCTGCTCGACCTCCGGCTGCTCGGCGTCGACCATGGACTGGTCGGGGTCTTGGGAGTGGACGGATTCGGGCATTTTGGAGGGCTCCGGTGGAGGGTTAGGGGTTGGTGGTGAGGTAAGAGTGTGGGGTTTTGAATGCTAGGACCGTGGAATTGGCCGTTGGGGATGTTGAAGCACTGAGATTAGATTTGAGTGGTGAGAGAGGTTATTCTGCGCAATCTTCCTCGTGCATCTGAAGATATCGCGCAGAAAAAAAAGTGGGTTATCGATAGACAGGCTCACCGCCTGCCTGTTTGGTGGGCAATCTATATCTTCGGCTTCGACTTCGACTTCAACGTTGACATTGGAGCATACAGTCAAGTATTGACAAAATTTGTGGTAATACCTTGGTATAAGCCTTTCTACGGTAATATGTGGTCATCATTTCAAAGTCTTACTTCTGCAGTTCAACGGTCAATGGGATCATGCACCAGGTGTTGCGGTGACGTGAGCACATACACACCAACTGCGGAGCTACTCGCACATTGTTATATGTACCGAGTGCTCCATGGCATATCACCGGTGAACAGCACACCGCTACTGTCGGCTACGCAGGTAGCCTCAGACATACATTCCGAGTGCTGGGGTGGCATGGGCCATGGTTCTAGAGCCCTATGAGTTCAGGGTCTGTAGTGGGCAGTTCATGATAGATTGTAGATGTGGATTGTGGATTGTGGATTGTCAACTTGGAGGTTCCCATCTCGTTCTATGTTTGAACATTGGAAGGTGTAGGAGTCAGGATCAGACTGGAGTGTTTCACAGATGAAACGGTCGACACCTGAGGCGTCAAATGATTTGTCAAAGCGCACGCACCGCTGGCCCGAGCTTCCAGTAATTAAAAATAAAAATTAACATCAACATCAACATCAACAATATTAGTGTTAATACAATATAATCACCTCTTATGAATTATGTATGAGTAAAATATAGAATATACATATATTACATCATGATCAAGAATCTAGACTGCCACTGCCGTACGTGTATACATTAGAAAAAGAAAAACCAGAGCCAATCACAATAACAGTGGGAAGTAGATCGACAGCTGGATTACTCGAGTGGGCGTGAGTTGACAGTCTGATTAGTGCCCTCGGCAGCGGCATCCGTGAACTCCCTCAGACCAGTGTTTCAGCGCGGGGCGGTTGGATAGGCCAGACGCCACAGTCCCCTGATTATAAGCGCCGCCATGTTTGACGTAAAGCGCTGACTGGTGTGACTTGCTGCTTTTTTGTGATGGTCAAATCGAACGGTCCCAAATAGTCCCGTCTGTGAGTGGGTTAAATTACTGGGGCGCCGACGGGGGAACTATTGACAGCGCTGAAATAGCGCTTGAAGAACCGGGGATTTAAGTGTCACGGAGGATATTGTTTATATTCTATCCAGGTTCAGGTTGATGTTTATTAGGTTGTGCTGTTGACATGTTCAGATTGTGTCCAGCAAAAGAACAGAAAGACAAAAGAGAAACACCAAGAGAAACAGAGACAGAAACAAAAGAGCTGGAACATTAAGTGTCTCGCACCAAAAAAGCGAGAAACGCATCGTGTCTCAGCTGGGTCCACTGGGGATCCTTTGGCGACTTTCATCTCTGGTACTGGGTACTTTCCTCTGAAAGCCACTAGCATCTGAGACGTGGTACTCGGTACTTCCAGGTGGAACTGCTCCCCTCATTGACCTCAACGTGATACCCTCTCTCTCTTTCCCCTGATATTATCTCGGGTCTTTGCTCTTTCTATCTTCTTCGTCTTTTGATTTTTTTTTTTCCTTTTCGCTGTCTTCGTGTGTTCAGGGCCCAGACCCCGGATTGAGTCCATTTCTGTCGCTCGTTACTCTGGACTCTTTCTCTTTGTTCTCCGCGCTCTGAGGGCACGTTCAACATGTCTACCGCAGTCGCCTCCCTGCCTTCACCACACCCGCGCAATCCCAGCCCGAGAAACCTGCCAGCATTGGCTCCGCCAATCTCAAATTCCTCCCCATCCCGAATGTCCACCAGTTCCAAGGATGGCTCCGCCGCAAAGGGTTCCCCGACCGAGAAGAGAGGCCCCGTCTCGCCGTAAGTGGACGTTCCCGCAAGACCGGACCTACCATACTGACCCCAAGAAAGTTCCCAAGCGAGCGG
The DNA here is from genome assembly GCA_003138045.1 of Penicillium sp. MA 6036. Taxonomy (NCBI): domain Eukaryota; kingdom Fungi; phylum Ascomycota; class Eurotiomycetes; order Eurotiales; family Aspergillaceae; genus Penicillium; species Penicillium sp. MA 6036. The sequence goes on from QAGG01000218.1 coordinate 27,783, forward strand.
CCCGCAGATTACCGTCAAGAAGGAGCCAGGATCATCCCCACGGATGCAGAGTCGCCCGAGGCCCCGAAAATTAGACCTCTCCACCAGTCTCCCCTCCAGCAGCCTGTCAGTGCGCCCGCCGGGAGGGCCCATGACCGCCTCGCTCCAAGACGTCGGTCTGGCCTGCTTGTCGCCCGGCTTCCAAACCCACGATCCCATCATGCGCGAGCAGCTGCAGCGCAGCCTCTCCGTCCGGGACCAGCAGCGCTCCATCATCGAACAGCGCATGCAGAGATCCGCCAAGGACACCGGCCCGGACGGCGTGCAACCCTCCGAGTCCATGGGGATGCCCAAGACCGGCAAGCGCAGACCCCCCGGCCTCTCCATCGTGCCCCCGTCCGCCTCCCAGTTTGCCAACGAGCGAGTCATCCAATCCGCCCCGCTCAACCAGACCTTCACCGGCCGCTACCAGCCCCAGCCATTGACCCGCCATGTGGTCAACCAGAGCCCGACCCTGGGCGCAACCTCGCACATGCACCAGCTGCCAGCCGCGCAAACCAACAACCGTCTGCCCCCTCTCTCCGACGTCTTCGGTTCCGACGCCCTGGGCCGCGAGCGCGATCCCGCCCTCGCAAACGTCCACCTCGCCTCGAGCAACTCCTCCCAATCCAACAACCTGGCCCCCATGCCC
>QAGG01000219.1:0-27450 GCA_003138045.1 Penicillium sp. MA 6036
ATTAATTCAGTATTAAAAAACTGTATTAATAATTATATAACTATTTATATTCATAATATCCTTATTTATAATAATATATATAATAAGTATATATAGTATATCTATAAGATTCCTAAATATTTATAAATTAAAACATCATAAACTATCCTTTATAAATATAAGTTTTATAAAAAATAGATCTAATTTTTTAATTTTATTATAAATTAGTATAGTATATCTACTAATTTAATAAATCTAATATATTATAAATAAATATTTATAAAAGTATAATATAGATAGATAATTTTATAAAGTAGATAAAGATAGTCTAAAATATAATAAAAAAAAGATATATATAGTATAGGATAACTAGAAAAAATATATAAATAAGAAACAGTAAGAAATTAATATCAATATTAGTAATTATATTTATATTACTTTAAAAGATTTTAAATAAGAATATTTTAACTATGAATTAGTTAATAAAAATACTAATCTATTTCTTATCTTAATTAAATAAAAGTATTCTTTCTATTTATAATTATTTTTTAAGTATACTATATACTTAATATTTATCTCTAATAAATTTTATTATATATTAAAATTAAAACGTTTATTACTAATTAAATAACTCTTAGATCTAGTATAGCTATTATAAATAATCAATAAAAACGAATAGTATATTAAAAAAATAATAGATTTATACTTATATTATAGTAAACTTTAATATTATATTAAGTAATAAAGTATAGATTCTAATATAATATAAAATATAATATAAAATCTTAAATATATACTATAAAAAATAAAATAATTTTATAATAAATATTCTAATAAACTAAAATCTCTAAAACGTTTATATAAGTAAATTAAAACTGTGTTAAACAATATTAATAATAAGCCTAATATATCTAACAATAATTTACTTATAAAGAAGTGGAGATATTTAGTATATATTTAATAAAACAGTATCTATTTCTTTTTTTAGAAAATAAATCTTAATACTTAAAAGACTAAACAGTTTTTATATAGAGAGATAGCTATTGAAATAATTCTATAGCTTTTATATAGGTCATATAATCAAACTTAAGATAAAAGAAACCTAAAATAAAGAGTCTATTAAGAATCTCTTATCTTAGTAAGCTCTTATTTCTCCTCTCTTTCTTCTTCTTTCTCTAAATTTAATATTTATTTATATAGATTAATAAGATCTTCTTTTTCTTTTGTCTAGTCTGATATTTATAGACTATAAATCTCTATTATTAACAATTATTCTTAAAAACTTATAGTATATATAAAAATATATTTTAAAAACTTCTATTACTATTTTTAATATAATCTTTTTTATTCTAATTAAAATCTTTTTTTTTATAAATCTATTTATAATAATAAATGAGTTTATAGACCTATCTTTTTTTATTAAAAGAAGTTTTATAATAAAATCTATTAAAATCTTAATTTAAATTTATTATAAAATTAATAATAGTTTTTATAACTTAGATTTTATATTTTCTTTTATTAATTTTTCTTTATACATTATATATATTTTAAAAATAGTAATCTAAATTAAAAATAATATCTTATTTTACGATTATAATAGATTATAAATTTTTTTATTATTTTAATAAAATATAGTATGTAAATAAATAGTAGATATAGTAAATAAAATTAATAATAAAATTTAATTTTATACTTTATTATTAATTTAAAAACTTACTATTTTATTAAATATATTATTTAAAAAAAGATAAAATTTACTACAAAATATTATAAACAAAAGATTTTTAAATTATTTCTTAATATCTTTTTAAAAAATAATAATTTAATATAATTAATTATATAATATAGATAATATAATTAAATTAAATCTAAATTTTATAATAAATATATTACTCTTTAAAAAATTAGAGTTATAAAAAGAATAAAAGAAATAATAAGATATATTAAATATATGCTTAAATTTTGTAAAAAAATAATTAGTATATTATCAATAAAATAAATAAAAAAATAATTTTTTTAAATATTATTTTAATAAATAAAAATTATTATATTTTATTAAAAATCTAGATCTTAAATAATAAATTTCTATAAATAGAAATTATTTAAAAATATATAATTTTTATATTACTAATTACTTTAAATAAGATATTATATATTTAATATATATTTAATATTTTTTCGAATTGAATATAATAAAAAATATATAATAATTTCTTTAGAATTATATAATCTATAAAAAAAGTTTAATTTAGTAAGATATAAAATATAGATTATTAAAATTATTATTAATTTTATAATAAATCTAAATTAAGATTTTAATAAATTTTATTATAGAATTTCTTTTAATAATAAAAAAAAATATAAATTTATTTATTATTAGAAATAGATTTATAAAAAAATAATTTTAATTAGAATAAAAAAATTATATAAAAAATAATTACAAAAACTTTTGAAATATATTTCTATATATACTATAAATTTTTAAAAATAATTATTAATAATAGAAATCTATAATTTATAGATAGATTTTAATATATTATTTATAAAAAATTATTAATTTAATACTAATTATTTATTATTTATTATTTATAATTAGATAATATAATAAAAAATTAAATTAAAAAATTAAAAAGATTATATAAATCTTTATTATTTATATATAAAATAACTAAAAAAACTTATTATCAATAATTAATATAATTAATAATAATTAAAATATTTTATTAATAAGACTATTATTTTTTTTTCTTAAAATTATTATATTAATTTCTTAAATATTAATAAAAATTAAAAAATTAAAAAATTAAAATAAATAATAATTTAATTAATAATTATTAATAAATCTTTTATAAAATAGTTATAAAAAATTATTAAATAGATATAATCTTTAATTAATTTTATATAAAAATATAATAAAAATAAGGAAATAAATCTTATTAAATAATATCTATTTATTATATTAATAATAAAATATAGTTTAATTTATAAAATATTTATTTCTAATATTTATTTAAAAAGTTTAATTAAATCTATATATAGTATAATTTAATATCTTATTTAGTATATATTTAATATTCTATATTAAAATAGTTTAATCTATATTATTAGATCTCTTTTTTTCTTTTTAATAAATAATATATAATTATCTATAATAAAAATTAATAATAAACTAGAGTATAAAATAAAAGAGATTTTAGATTTTTAAAAGAAATATATTAAAAAAGAAACATAGATAAAAGTTATAATAAATAGATAGATTATATAAAAATATTATAGAAGCTATTAGATATTATTAAAAACTATTTAGCTCTTAATATTTATAAGTAGTAATTTAAACTTATATTAAGATTTATTTAATATAAAATTAATATTAATAGAAATATTATAATCCCTATATTAAGATTAGCATATTATTAAAGATAAAAAGAAGAGTATTATTATAAACTAAAATTTAAAAGTAGATTATATAAAGATATATAATCTAGACACCCTATATAAAATATCTAACTATATATTAAATCCTCCTTTCTTTAAGATTATTGTAAATAGTATATTAATCTAGCTTTAATTAAATTAATTATGATTTAGCCTTTTATAATTTAGAGATATTTATTATATTAATTCAAGAGATTTAGTATATTATTAATGAATAGAAAAAAAAGATTATTAAATTAAAAGAAATTAAAAGAAATATATTTATAGAATATTATAATTATATTAATATCTTTTTAAAGAAAGAGTTAGATATTTTATGTTTATATTAATTAAGAGTTAAATATAATTTAATATTTTATAAAGTTTAATATTTTATAAAGATTTTATTATATTAAAATAGATTTTAAATCTAAAGATTTTATAATTTTTAAAACAAAGATTAGAATATTTAAATTTATTATAATTTTTTTAATATTATAAATAGCTTAATATTATTTTAATAATATATTAATTTAATATTAGAAAACTCTATTAATGATTATATAACTATTTATATTAATAATATCTTAATTTATAATAATATTTATAATAAGTATATATAATATATATATCAAGTTTTTAAGTATTTATAAATTAGAAAATTATAAATTATATTTTATAAATATAATTTTTATAAAAATAAATTTAATTTTTTAGTTTTATAATTAATTAATATAGTATATCTATTAATCTAATAAAAGTTAAAACTATCAATAAGTAATAAATATTACAATAATGAAATCTATATAACTTTTTCTTAGATTTTATGATTTCTATAAATATTTTATTTAGAATTATAGATAGATAACTAAACTACTAATCTATTTAATAAAAAAAAACTTTCTAAGAGTAAATAAAAAATTACTATAATATATTTAAAGATCTAAAATATTTAATAATTATAGTTTTTATATTTTATTATTATATTTTTAATATAAAAATTAAAATTAAAATTAAAATTTTTAATAATATAATAAAAAAATATTTTTATAAAAAATATTAAATAGCTAATAATATTTTATTATATTTTTATTTAAAATAATAAGTTCTATAGAATAAAAATATAAGATACATAATTATAAATTATTAATAATAGTATATATTCTATAGAAATAGAAAACTAAATTTATTAGTTTTTAAAGAAATAATTTATTTAAAGTCTTTATAGATTATTAAATTTCATATTTATTTAAGATAAAATATTAATTTAATATATATTAGATTTAATAAAGTTAATTCTTTAAATAGTATTATTTAAAGATCTAATATTACTTAGATAAATTTAATATTATTATAAATTGTTGGAAGGGTTGGTATATAGATATCTGAGGTCATTCCTGCCTCAGGCACGCGTGTGCCTCACTTTCTGTCTACTCAGTTAACCTTCTTTTCCTCTCTCTTCTTTTCTTCTCTACATACTTTCATAGTATAATTCTATTATCATAGTATTTATCAAGCTAGGTAAAGCAAAAAGAAGAAAGTCTTATTAGTCTATGAAAATAAATACTAAAACTAGGAAAAGAAGAAAAGAGAGAGGAAGAAAGAGAGCTTACTAAGATAGGAGATACCTAGTAGGTCTCTGCTTTAGGCTCTCCTCTTATCTTAAGTCCTATTATGTGATCTATATAAAAACTATAGAACTCTTAATCTAATAGTTATCTCTCTGTATAAAAACTACTTAACTTTCTAAATACTAAAATCTATCTTTCTAAAAAAAAATAGATACTATTTTATTAAGTATATACTAAATATCTTTATTTTTTTGTAAGTAAATTATTATTAAATATATCTAGCTTATTATTAATATTATTTAATATAGTTTTAATCTATTTATATAAATACCTTAGAGATTCTAATTTATTAGAGTATTTATTATAAAATTATTTTACTTTTTATAATATATATTTAAGATTCTATATTACGTATTATATTATATTAAGATTTACATTCTATTATTTAACATAATATTAAAATTTATTATAATATAAATATAAGTTTATTATTTTCTTAATATACTATTTATTTTTATTAGCTATTTATTATAAGAGGCTAAAACGTAATTGATTTAATTAAAGCTGAACTAACATACTGTTTATAATATTCTTAAAAAAAGAAGAGTTTAGTATATAGTTAAACGTTTTATATAGGGCGTCTAGGTTATATGTTTTCATATAATCCACTTCTAAATTTTAGTTTATAATAATATCCTCTTCCTTACTTTTAATAATATGCTAATCTTAATATAGGAATTATGATATCTCTATTAATATTAGTTTTATATTAAGTAAACTTTAATATAAATCTAAATTACTACTTATAAATATTAAAAGTTAAATAATTCTTAATAGTATTTAATAGCTCTTATATATAATATCTCTATATAATTTATTTATTTTATTAAAATTTCTATTTATCTTCTTCTTTTAATATATTTCTTTTAAGAATCTAAAATCTCTTTTACTTTATACTTTAATTTACTATTAATCTCTATTATAAGTAGTTATATATTATTTATAAATTAAAAAAAGAAAAGATTTAATAATATAGATTAAATTAAATTAATATAGAATATTAGATATATACTAAATAAAATATTAAGTTAGACTATATATAATATTAGACTTTCTTTTATCATATACTAGATATAGATTTAATTAAACTTTTTAGATAGATATTAGAAGTATATATTCTATAGATTAAGTTATATTTTATTATTAATATAATAAATAGATATTACTTAACAAGACTTATTTACTTATTTCTATTATATCTTTTATATAAAAATAATTATAGATTATATTTATTTAGTAACTTTTTATAGCTATTTTATAAAAAACTTATTAATAATTATTAGCTAAATTATTATTTACTTTAATTCTTTAATTTTTTTTAATTTATTAATATTTAATAGATTAATATAATAGCTATAAATAAAAAAAAATAATAGTCTTATTAATAAGATATTTTAATTATTAATAGTTATAATAACTATTAGTAATAAACTTTTCTAATTATTTTATATATAAATAATAAAAATTTATATAATCTTTTTAATTTTTTAATTTATTTTTTTTATTATATTATCTAATTATAGATAAAAAATAATAAACAGTTAATACTAAATTAATAGCTTTTTATAAATAATATATTAAAATCTATTTATAAATTATAAATCTCTATTACTAATCATTATTTTTAGAAACTTATAATATATATAGAAATATATTAAAAAAGTTTTTATAATTATTTTTAATATAATTTTTTTTATATTAATTAAAATTATTTTTTTATAAATCTATTTATAATGATAAATAAATTTATAAATTTTTTTTTTTTATTAAAAGAAGTTTAATAATAAAATCTATTAAAATCTTAATTTAAATTTATTATAGAATTAATAATAGTTTTAATAATTTATATTTTATATTTTATTAAATTAGAATTTTTTTATAGATTATATAATTCTAAAAAAATTATTATATATCTTTTACTATATTTAATTAAAGAAAATATTAAAATAGTATTAAGTATATAATATCTTATCTAAAATAATTAGTGATATAGAAACTATATATTTTTAGATAATTTTTATTTATAGAAATTTATTATCTAAGATTTAAATTTTTTAATAGAAATATAATAATCTTTATTTATTAAAATAATATTTCAAGAGATTTATTTTTATATCTATTTTATTAATAATATAATAATTATCTTTTTATAAAATTTAAAAATATATCTAATATATCCTATTATCTATTTTACTTTTTTTCTATCTTTTTTATAACTCTAATTTTTAAAAAAATAGTATATTTATTATAAAATCTAGATTTAATTTAATTATATTATCTATATTATCTAATTAGTTATATTAAATTATTACTTTTTTAAAAAATCTTTTATCTATAATATCTTATAGTAAACCTTATTTTTTTTTAATAATATATTTAGTAAAACTACTAATTTTTAAGTTAATAATAAAATATAAAATTAAATTTTATTATTAATCTTATTTACTATATCTATTATTTATTTAGATACTATATTTTATTAAAATAATAGAAATTCTTTTAATCTATTATAATAGTAAAATAAGATATTATTTTTAATTTAAATTACTATTTTTAAAAATATATATAATTATAAATAATTTTTTATTATAAATTTTATAATTTAATTCTATTAATAATAACTTTTATAATATATAAGTATAAAATATAAATCTTCTATCTTAATCTTATTATAATAATATAGCTTTTATTATATATCTAGAAACATTAATTTCTACTATCATCTTTTTATTTTCTTTAAAGTATATAAAAATTAGTATATTAATAAAAAAATCTTTAAATTTTTTTAAATATTTATTAATATTCTGTACTCTATAGAAATAGTATATTCTTTTTAGTTAATTAGATTAATAGTATTATCAAAATAGTAAATTAAGATATAAATATTCAATAAAAATTAATAAATCTTAAAAAACTATATATATTATAAACTAATTTAGATATTTCTTATATCTTAATTATTTCTATTTTTTTAAATTAATATAAATTCTTTTATCTATATATATAATAAACTTAGAATATTTTATTAAAATCTATTTAAAATCTAACTTTCTAATATTATATTATAAACTAATATCTTTTAATTTTTATAGAATTTTATTTATCTTTTAATAATAGTTTTTAATTATTTTATTAAAATAATAAATAATATTATCTATATAAGTTAATATAAAATTATTAAAATACTTTTATAATATTTAATTAATAAATTATTAAAATATTATAAATATACTAGTAAATCTAAAAAATATAATATTCTATTTAAAAAGATTATACTATATATAAAATACTATCTTTTATTTTTATTAAAATAATTTATATTTTTAAAATATAATAATAATATCTAACTTAATAAATTAAAAAAAGATAGTTTATTAATAAACTATTAATTAAAAATATTAAATTAAAATTAATACTATTTTAATAACTTCTTTTTAATATTAATATTCTTCTTTAGATATAATATCTTATTAATATTATTTAATATAATCTTTCTAATTTATAAGTATCTTAATTTTAAAAAGCTATTAAATAGTTTCCAAATTATCTTTATATTTATATTCTTTACTTTTAAAAGCTTTACTTTAATAAATCTAATTATTCTATCCTTTTAATTCTAATATTATATCTTCTTATAATTTTTTAAATAGATATCTATATATTCTTTATATAGAGAATAGATATTATCTATAGTATTAATTTAAAAGAGACTTAGAATTATATTATCTATCTAATTTTTAATAATATATATAAAAACTATATTCTATTAATAATTATAAATATTAATATTAAAATAAATAATATAAATAATCTAACTTTAATTTACTACTATCTTATTAAACTATTAGAGATATATTTTAATATATAAGAAATCAAAAGATTTAATAAAAATTCTATTTATAGTAGTATAATTTAAATAACTATGATTAATTAATACTTTTATAAACTAAATTCTATTTATTTTAATATTAACTAAAAAAGATAATTTCTTATTTCTATTTAATTTTTTAACTCTTCTTTACTTTTATTTATAGTTTAGAATAAAAATTATTTATTTTCTAACTTACTATTACTAATTATTAAACTCTTATTACTATTTATATTATTTTATTTAATAATTAATCTTAATCTATTTATATATATATTTTATTTAAATTTTAATTCTTTTTTAATATTATTTTAATTCTTTTTTTTTAAATAATCTTATAATAATAATATAACTTTTATTATCTAAATATTTAATAGATAACTAAAAATAATTTATAATCTAATAATTAAATCTTCTATAGTATAAATACTAACTTTTATTATAATAGTTCTATATTTTTTTTAGTAATCTAGTAAGCTCTTTTTTAATTATTAAAATTATTATATCTATAGTTAATATATAAATTAATGTAATTTATAAAAATAGTTAATATTTAATCTATATTATTAAATAATTTTATAATCTTTTAGAAAAATAATAACTTAATAATATTAAGTATATCTATATTTATATTAATTTTATAAAGTTAAGTAATTATTCTAATATAAATAAAAAATATATTATAATTTATTAATAAAATATTTATTAACTTATTTAATAATTCTAAAGAGATCTATTATTTTATTTTATTAAACTAATTAATAATATTTATATTAGTAAACTTTTTTTTTAATTTTAATAAGAATCTTAAAAAAACTATATCTTTAATTTAATAAATCTAATATAAATAATAAGCTATTTATATCTAGATATTAAGATTATTATAAATTAAATTAAAGTAATTAAATAGATTATAAAAATTTATAGAATTTTAAATATACTTTATATATATTCTAGAATTCTTCTATATAAATTTCTTTAATTAAAAAAAGATATAAATAAACTAGTGAGAAAATAATCTAATAATATTTCTATTAATTTCTAATTTATTTTCTTCTATAATTTATTAAATAAACTAGTTATTAATATTTCTTATAAATAATGTAAGATTAAAAAATCTAATTTATAATCTATAAAAAATCTTAATCTATTCTTCTATTTATACTATAAAAATAAGTTAATCTTACTCTATAATATTCTCTATTTCTATTTTATTATTTCTATTATTAAAGTTTACTACTATAAGTAAATTTTTTAATTAATATGTATAAGTATTCTATACCACTATCTATTTAATCTATATCTACTAATTCTATACTAATTACTATAATATCGATTATATCTATTAAAAAAAGATATTAGATTGAAACTATTTTTAAATATCTATATTATTTAAAAAATCTATTCTATTCTAGTATAAATATATATCGAATTATAAAAACTTAAAACTTTTTTCTTCTTTATAATCTAAACTTAGTATTTAAGGTTTTCTAATAATAAATATATACTAAATTAAAAATAATTTAAAGATGCTTTTTCTATATAGTCTAAACTTAGTGTCTAAAGCTTTTCTAATATTTTAATAATAGTATTAGAAGAATATTGTATATAAAAGGCTGAAATGTAATTAATTTAATTAAAGCTAAGCTAATATGCTATTTATAACATTCTTAGAGAAAGGAGAGTTTAGTACATAGTTAGGTGTTTTACATAGGGTATCTAGGTTATATGTCTTTATGTAATCTACTTCCGGGTTTCGGCCTATGACATTTATAATAATTATATTAAATCTAGAAATTATCTAATTAATAGTAAATAATCTAATTTTAATATATAATAAAATTTATTAAAAGTGAATATCAGATATATAGTATATTTAGAAAATTACTATAAATAGAAAGAATAGTTTTATTTAATTAAAATAAGAAATAGATTAATATTTTTATTAGATAATTTATAATTAGAATATTTCTATTTAAAGTTTTTTAGAATAATATAAATATAGTTATTAATATGAATATTAATTTTCTATTATTTCTTAATTACATATTTTTTTTTAATTATTTTATATTATATATATTTTTCTTTTATCATATTTTAAATTATCTCTATTTATTTTATAAAGTTGTTTATTTATACTATATTAGATTAGTTAAATAATATTTAAAATTTAGAATTATGTTTAATAAAAAAAGAAAATTAATTTATAATTATTAATAGTAAAAATATAATTATAAAATTAATAAAAGATAACTATTCTAATTAGTTATTTTATAAATAGCTAATATATAAATATAGTTTCTATATAATATATTAATTTATATTCTTTATTTATCTATTTATCTATAGATATCTTATTATTAATAGTTTCTATTTAATATTTAAAATATAATATAACCTTTTTTAAAGCTTTAAAATAAATTATAAATTATAATCTAATATTATAGTATTAAATAATCTAATCTATTATATAATATTATTAATATATAATCTTACTATTTATTTTATAATAATATTCTTTATATAAAAGATAAAAATAAGCTTTTAAAAAAAATAGTCCATTATAATTATTATATTATTAAAATTATATTTATTCTAAAATAGTAAATAAAAATCTATTATTATATATTACTAAAGTTAATTAGAGATTAATAAAAATTATAATAAAGTAGAAATATAGTTTTATTATATCTTTATTTTTTATAAATATAATAGTAATTAAGATATTAATAGATATTAATAGATATTATGAACTAATAATATTTAAATAATAATAGTTCTATTATCTTCTTAATATCTAAATAAATTATTAAAAGCTATTGATATGTTTTATTTAATAAATAAGTGTATAGATTATTATTATCTATAATAATAAACTTTTTATTATATAACAGATAGTCTTTATTAAATATTTAATATATATCCCTATTATATATCTTCTTATAAAACTCTTTAAAAGTTAGATTAAATTAATTACTCTATTTTATATAGTTAATAATATTTTTATTATCTAAATAAATAGTAATAATCTATAAGACTAATATATTTTTCTATTATTAATATTTTTCTAAAAATAATATTATTATTTTAAATTATCTTTTTATATTAATATTTTTCTAAAAAATATATTAATAATAATATTAAATTTATTTAAATAATATTAGATCTTTAGATAATACTATTTAAAAAGTTAACTTTATTAGATCTAATATATATTAAGCTAATATTTTATTTTAAATTAATATAAAATTTAATAATCTATAAATATCTTAAATAAACTATTTTTCTAAAAATTAATAGGCTTAATCTCTTATTTCTATAGAATATATATTATTATTAATAACTTATAGTTATATATTTTATATTTCTACTTTATAAAATTTATTATTTGAAATAAAAATATAATAGAATATTATTAATTATTTAATATCTTTTAAAAAAGTATTTTCTTTACTATATTATTAAAAATTTTAATCTTAATTTTAATCTTTATATTAAGAATATAATAATAAAATATTAGAATTATAGTTATTAAATATTTTAAATCTTTAAATATATTATAATAATTTTTTATTTATTTCTATAGAGTTATTTTCTTTATTAAGTAAATTAATAATTTAACTATTTATCTATAGTTTTAAATAAACTATTTATAGAAATTATAAAACTTTAGAAAAGATTATATAGATTTTACTATTAAAAATATTTATTAGCTATTAATAATTTCAACTTTTATTAGATTTATAGATATACTATACTAACTTATAATAAAGTTAAAAAACTAAATCTACTTTTTATAAAATTTATATTTATAAAATTTAATTTATAATCTTGTGATTTATAAATAGTTAAAGATGTTATAAATATACTATATATATTTATTATATATATTATTATAAATAAAGATATTATTAATATAAATAGTTATATAAATATTAATAAAATCTTTTAGTATTAAATGAATATATTATATAAATAATATTAAACTATTTATAATATTAAAAGAGATTATAATAAATTTAAATATCTTAATCTTTATTTAAAAAATTATAAAATCTTTAGATTTTAGATTTATTCTAATATAATAGAATTCTTATTTAACTATTATAATAATTTATTAATTAACGATAGTAAATAAATATCTTTTTTAATTATATTATTTAATTTATAAAAATTAATATAAAAATATAACTTACTATTAGACTTTTTTATTATAAAAATAGAAAATAGAAAAGATATTATATTTTATATTAGAAAATCTTTTTTAAAACTTTTATAATATACATTTTTATAAATTCTAAATATTTTTTTAATATCTTATATAAAGAATAATAATTTAATATTTATTTATTAATGAGTTTAATTTTATAATTAATCTTTAATTAATATAGAAATAAAATATTAGATTTCTTTTTTTAAAAAGAAAGATATTAGTATAGTTATAATATATTATAAATATATTTTTTCTAATTTAATAATTTTTCTTTTCTATTTATTAATAATATATTAGATTTTTTTAATTAATATAATAAATATTTTAGAATTATTTTTTTTTATTATTCTATTAAAGTTAGTATAATTAATTATAATAATTTTAAAATTATTAAGTAATTTTAAAATAATCTACTTATAATAAGCTTATATATATTTTAATAGTTTAATTAACTTTAAAAGTTTTAATTTTATAAATATTTTTTATATTCTAGATAATATTATTTTCTTATATTCTATTTTAAATAATATATTAATTTAAATTATAGAAAATAGTTTTTTAATATACAAATATATTTTTAGTATTAATATAAAGATTTTTAAAATTAAAATTAAAATAAGAATTAATATAGATTAAGATTTTCTTATTATAATAGCTATTAATATATAGTATATAATAGATAGATTTTAAGAAATAGTTAATATTAATCTATAGCTTTTTCTATATGACTATAATCTAAATTTTATAATAGATAATCTTTCTATCTATTAAAATAAAAGGATTTAATATTTTTTAAGATTAATATATTTTAAATAGATTTAAAAATAGAAGTAGATTTAACTATTAATTAAATTATCTAATTAGTAAATTAAGTAATTTATTATATTAGTTATATTATCTAATAGTTTAATATAATTATTAATTTAATAAATTCCTTTTAAATTTAATTTATATATCTATAATAGTAAATTATATATCTTTTATTATTATATAATAATATCTTTTCTATTAATAAAAAATAATAGTCTTTTTTAACTTATAGTTATATTATTTTATTATATAGTATTTTTCTATATTCTTATTTTATATCTTTTAATATATCTTTATAAATTTTTTAAAATAGTATTATTATAATAAACTATTTAATCTATCTTTTTTTTTATATTAGTTAATATTATATCTTACAAAGATAATATTAAAATTAGATATATTTAATATTTTTATGAAAACTAATTAGATAGATATAAGAGTATTAGAATAATTTTTAGAATAAAAGATTAGTTTAGTTATTTTAATATTAATTGAGATTAGATTTTAGTTAATAGGTTTAATCTTTACTAAGATATTAGTAGATAGCTACATTTTAGATTTTAAAACTAATAAAAATAATATAAAAAGAGAATTTTAGTATTATATTAGATTAGACAAAGCAAAAAGAAAAAAGTCTTATTAGTCTATAAAAACGAATACTAAAACTAGAGAAAAAAGAGAAAAAAGAGGAAGAGAGAGAATTCATTAAGATAGGGGATACTTAGTAAGTCTCTACCTCAGGCTTTCCTCTTGTCTCGAATCCTATCATATAACCTATGTAAAAGCTACAGAACTGTCGATCTAATATTATTATTCTATTTCTATTCTTTTTTAGTCTTTCTACCAAATTATAAAACCGTCGCTGCTAATTTTTATTAATTAAATCTTCTAGCAATTTCTATTTCTCTAATTTTTACATTAAGATTTCCTATCCTCTTAAATCTCTCTCTTTATAGAGCTTTATCCTCTAAGCGAATTATAAAGCGATTTGTTTATAATAGGTTTATTTGGTAATCCTTATTGTATATATTTTATTTAAATTGTTTGTAAAGGAAATTAGTAAAGCTTTATCGTAATATTTTATCTCGATATCCTATATTACTTTTATAAAGCGATATCTTATTATAATATCTTACTTTATTTCTCTCTTACTTAATTTGTATTTCTAGTATAATTAAGTAAGATTATAGGAACTAATATAAACCTTTTACTATTAATAGATTTTTTAATTACTATTAATAGATAATAACATAGTCTTAATAGATCTATAATATCTTTATATTATAGCTTATATAGTTATAAGTTTTCTAAAACTATAATTCTAACTATATTATAATAGTATTATATTCTTTTTTTATTATTTTATTCTAAACTTCTTTTAATCTTATTAAACTAGATCTTAATAATAATAAAGATATCTAATAAACTAATTATTACTATTTCTTTTAATCTATTTAAATCTCTCTATTTTTTTAATTAATAATAATAACGATCTATATATACTATTAACTTTTACTATTAATCTAATTATATAATTTATTTCTTTCTCTTTTTTATTTTATTCTATACATTTTTATAATAGTTAAAGAAAAAATTAAATATTAATATAGTAAAATTAAATATTAATACAGTAAGATTAAATATTATAATAATAAATATAAATATAACTATAATTAATATTTAAAATATTCTTAATAAAGATATTTTTAACATAATAAATATCTATATAATCTATTTTTTTAGATAATAAAAATAAAAATAATTTTTACTCTAGTCTTAATATTAAAATTAATAATCTTAAACTCTTTAAGAATATATGAGAATATATTAAAATTAAAAAAATAGAATATATAAATAGTTTAATTAAAAGAATTCTTATTTAATATTTATTTAATTAATATATCTTATATTATAATAATCTTTAATATATATAATAAAATAAAAATAATTGATAATTTTATAATTTAGTATTATTAAAATTAAAATATATAAGATAAATAAAGATATTATTAAAAAAATTATTAAAAAAACTTTAATTTTTTTATAAATATTAATTATTTTATATTTATTTTATAATAGTATTAATATGAATATTTAAAATTAGATTAAGAATAAAAATATATTTAATATTATATAAATAATTTTTTAAAAGTTTTTAATCTTTTTATTTATTAAATTAATTAATAATATTATTATATATAAATAGAGATATACTATAAAGATATTAATACTATAAGTTTTTATCTATAAGTTTTAAATAGTTTATAATAATTTTATAAATAGTATTATATCTAAAAAGATCTTTGTTATTTTTATATATATAGCTTTTATAATAACTATTATTAGTAATTCTTAAATAAATTTATTTATTATAATATTTATTTCTAGTATTATAATAAAGATATATAATAATTTTTTAGTTTTTAAAAATATATAGAAATCTATTTTTTATATAAATAATTAGATTGTTAAGATATCTATTATATTTTTTACTAATAGTATTTTAATAAATAGTATTAATTAAAGATATACTAATTGTAGATATAGTAATTAAAAATAAAATAAATAAAATAATAATTTTAATATCTATTTTAGTTAGATATCTCTTAAATTTAAAAGATTTAAAAATAATAAAAATATTTATTATTATTAATATTATAAGATTTAAAGTTTTTATAAAATTAAGAATTATATATTAAAGTTTAAAAATAATACTATAATTAATATTAACTAAATCTAGTAGCTAATTTTAAAAAATTATTATATAGAAACTATTTCTATATAAACTAATATGCCTATATTTAACTATAATAATACTAACTATAATTATAATCCTATTTTTAAGTATTATAATTTATTATATTTATAATAATTTTTATTCTTAATTAAATAGTTTAAAATAGAATAGATTAATATTTAATAAATTAAGATTTATATTTTTTATAATATTTTTAATAATATTTTTAATCTATTATCTATATATAAAAAGATAATTAATTTTAATATGGTTTAATATATAATTCTCTATTATATAAACTTTATTAATTCTTATTAATTTTAGTTTTCTATAATTACTATAATAGATTAATACTTCTTTATTAAAAAGTATAATAATATTATACTTATAATTAAAAATTTTAATTTCAAGAAATATATAAAAATAGTATTAAATGAAATTTAATTTATATCTTTATTTAAAAATAATCTAATTTTTATTAATCTTATTTATTATTATATTATTTATATTAGTGAAATTACTATATATAAAATAAAATATAATATTATTAATAGTTAATTTTTTAAAAGTAAAAGTATTATATTTTTATATAAACTATATATTCTATTTAAAAATTATATTCTTTTATTTAATAAATAGAAATAGATTTATATTTAATATAAAAATATTTTTATTTTATTTAGATATTTACTATATATTTCTTTATTAAAATTTTTAAATATTTAAAAAATTATTATTATTTTTTAAATAATAGTTTAATCTAAAAATAAAAAAAAATTTATATAGATAATATATCTTTTTATAAATTAATTTAAACTTTTTATAATACTTATAGTATTATTATAATACTTATTTTTTCTTATATTAAATAACTAAATAGTATTTTAGAATATTTAAATTACTATTTTATTAGATTAATAATTATAATAATAATTATAATAATAATTAAAAACTAGTTTTTTTAAATATTTCTAATTATTTATTATTTAGAAAACTAATTATACTATTAATTATTTTTATTACTTATATATTAATACAATTTCTAATTTATTATATAAGATTAATATAAAAAGAGATAATACTTTTAATAGTACACTAATATTTAAATTAAATATTATTTATTATATTTTAATAGATTTTTTTAATAATAAAAATTAATATATAATCTTTTAAACTTTTTTATAGTTATATTAGTATACTAGATACTTAGTTCTATAATTTAAGAAAGCTATTCTTTTAATTATAAAAAAAGATATCTAAAGATTAGACTATATTTAATTAATTTTCTATTAATTTTAGTATATTAATAAAATTATTAATTAAATTATTAATTAATATTTCTATTAAAATAATAGATTTTTATAAATCTATTTATATTACTTTTTAATAAATATTTATTAATATTTTTATTATAAATATTTTTATAAGAATAAAAGAAAATTTTATAAAATTAAAATTAATTTTTAATATTATTTTATTATTTAAATATATTATTTTAAAAGTAGTAATTAATATTACTAGTAGATTTTTATATTATAATATTATTTATAATAAAATCTATTTCACTATAAAATCGATAAATAAACTAATCTTTATTTTAAAAAAATTATAGAAATAAATATATCTTATTATATAGATTCTTATTATTAAAAAACTCTTATTTAAATTATTAATCTTTATTTTTTATAAAATATTTTTAATACTATTTATTTTTTTATTAATAAATAATTTAAAAAGTTTTATAAAATATCTATATTTAAAATTTATATTATAGATATATTTACTATAAATAATAATATTATAAATAAATTTTATATCTTAATAATCTTTAATAAAAATAGTTTTTTAAAATTAATATTTAATAATATTCTATATATTCTATATATCTATTAATAAATAATAAATTATATTAATAAATATAAATAACTTTAAACTATATATATAGAATTATAATATTATTTTAAAAATAGAATTTAAAAAGTAATTAATTAAATTCTTAATTTAAAAGAATTATTTATTTTTTATTAGATATAGATTATTAAATATAATAATTAATATAAAGTCTATTTAATATATGATAGATTTAATTAAATTATAAATATTAATTTCTATAAGTTTTATATTATTATATTAAAACTAATATTCTATAAAATCATTATATCTATTACTATTAAAAATAACTAATATCTTTTTATATAGATATTATTACTATTTTTCTTAATATAGAAATAAAAAAAACTATTTATATTAAATTTTTTAATATTTTTAAAAAGTTAAATTTAAAAATTAGACTTTTTATAAAATTACTAAATAAGTTTAAGTAAATTTTTAAAAAATAGTCTTTCTTATTTTAAGATATATTTATTTAAATAAATTTTATAATATTAAATATTAATTATTCTATATTTATAAAATAATTAATAAAGTTCTAATTTATATTTTTATTTATATAGATAATTTACTTATTTACTATTCTAATAAATAAATAATTTATATATTTATTATTAAACTATTTAAATATTTTATTTTTATTTTTAAAGATTAAATATTTTCTAAAAATTAGTATTATATAATATTCTAAAAATATTTATATACTTTAAAAAGACTATATTAATGAACTTTTTAAAAAATTCGAATTTATTAAATTAAAATTAATATAAGTTTTTATAAATAAAAAAAAAGATTCTAATTTTTAATTATTATATTATAATTAGATAATTAAAATTATAGTTTTTTATAATTAATTCTAGATTATTTTTAACTAATTTTTTAATAATTAAATATTAGATTTATTTTATTTAAAATAGAATATTTTTATTTTATTTAATTATTAAAATTATAATATCTATTTTATTATTTATAATTATTTATATAAAATATTCTATTATATAATTTTTATAATCTTCTTTAACAAAAAGTTTTAATTTCTTTTTTCTAAAGAATAAAAAATAATTTTATAAAAATAAAATTAAATATATTAATTTTTTTAATCTTATATTTAAAATAGATATTAAATATTTTTAAAAATATATTAACTTTTTTATTTAACTAATAATATTTATATATTTAGATTCTCTATATATAATAACTAAATTAATCTATTATATATTAAATCTAAATATTAAATATTAAATAGTTTTTAAATAATTATTTTAAAATTAATCTTTTAATTTTTAAGTATATTTTTAAATATATTAGAAAACTAATTTTATAAATCTTTAAAAAATAAAAAACTATTATTCTTTTATGTATTAAAAATAAATATATTATAAAATTATTTATAATCTAAAAGATTATTTAATTAAAAAATTTTTTTATAGAATTTTAAATTTTTTTAAATTTTTTTATTAAATTAAAAATTAATAATATTAATATTATCTTATTAATTAAAAATCTTGTATTTTATATATATATTTTATATATCTTAATATATTACTATTAAATTTATAAAACTATTATTATTAATAATATCTACTTAATCTATATCTTTATTATAAAAATAATTATAAATAGATTTATTAAACTATTAAAAAAATTATATTTTAATAATTTATTTAATAATTTAATATATAAAAACTTTTATTAAAATTAGATATAATTCAAATTTATTTTTTTAAATCTCTATTTTAATATTTTTTTAACATATTAAATTTGATCTCTCTCTATCTAGTTTTTTTTAATATCTATATTTAAATATTTATTATAATACTATTTAATAAATAAAATAAATTTATTAAATCTATTTATTTTATTAAATTTATATAATAAATAAAAACATTTCTTATTAATAGTATAAAACTCTTTTTAATATTTAATTTTTTTTTAAAAGTTATTTATTTTTACTATTTTTTATTAAATCTATAATTTTTAAATAAAATTAATTTTTATTATTTTTTAATATCTTTATAAAATAGTATTAATTTTTTATTAAGAAAAAATAATTATTTAATTTTTCTATTTATATAATATATATTATAATATCTCTATTTTAAATATATTATTTATATTTAAAAATATTTAATAGTAATTTATAATAGACTTAAATATTCTAAGAATTTTTTATATATAATTTCTTCTATTTATAATATATAATACTCTATCTTTAATAGCTAAATTAATAGTAAATCTTATATAATAATATCAATAATCTTTTTTTAATAATAATCAAAAGATTTCAATTAATCTGATAATATTATAAGAAATCATAAAAGAGTTAGTATATAAGTATCTAAAGCTATTCCTATTTTAAGTATATTTATATCCTATCTTCTATCTACTCAGTCAATCTTTCTCTTCTCTCTTTTCTCTTCTCTCTTTTCTCTTCTCTCTTTTCTCTTCTTCTCTACATGTCTCTATAGTATAATTCTATTATCATATTATTGTCCTATCTCTCTATCTTTTCCTAGTCCTTCTATCATATAATAAGACTCAAAAGAAAAAAGTCTGAGATAGAGATCTATTAGATATTCCCTATCTTAGTAAGCTCTCTTTCCTTCTCTCTCTCTTCTTTTTTCTCTAGATTTAGTATTCGTTTATTTAGACTAATAAGATTTTCTTTTTACTTTGCCTATCCTGACAACGTGATCCACTTCTAGGTTTTAGTCTGCGATATAAACTCTTACAATAATTAATAGTGAGGCTTGAGATAATTAAAGTCTAAAATATAAGAATACTATTCATTAGAGAAATAAAGGAAGAAGAAGAAGCTATCTATGTAGAGCTTTTATATAGATCTTTTTCTGTCACAAGTAAACAGGATAAACAGTAAATATTAATGTAAAGATATATGAGGGTCAGGTGTAAGGCCTGTCAACCCGGTAAAGAATACTGTATAAATAGATATAGAGAAATACTGTAATGTATAAGGTATATACTAAGAAGGATCAATAATATTATCGGAGTAGAAATAAGACTAATTCTTAAGAGAATTAAGTAAGTCCCAGACTGGAGTAGAATTTAATATTCTTATAATCTAACTAATATTATATAATAGAAATAGGGTTGTTTCGGATCTAATATACTGCTGGAATGCTAAGAGGACTTTAGATTTTAGATATTTTTGTAATCTTTTATTATAAGTAAACCCTATTATAAATTATCTTTTTTTTAATATATAGATATTTTTATTTAAAAATTATTTTTAAATAATAATATCTATAAATAAATTTAAATAGTAGTAATCTTATTAATAAAATACTTTATTTATTAAGTTTTTTATTATAAAGTTAAGCTTTATTGAAAATAAATAATATATAAAGACTCGATTTTTTAATATAGTTTATATAAAAAAAGATAGGATTTTTTATTTATTTCTATTATTATTATTTTTTTATTTAAAAATTATTTTTATTAAATACAAATCTTCTTTTTATTAATTTAGTAGTATATTATATTTTCTAAAGTAGATCCTATTTTTAAAAAAGATTTAGATCTTTTTTATTTATATATTTATATTTTTTATTTAATTAATATTTAATATATATATATAGGATATTTAGCTTATTATTTGATAACGAATTATTAAATCCTATTAGGATTATATATTTATTTAAATATTTCTTTTAAAATTATAATACTTATAGAGATTCTTATTATATATTATTAAATAACATTTTAAAAGATATTAAAAATCTAATTAAATTTATTTAATAAATTAAAGATATTTTTTAAAAAAATACTAATAATAATAAGAATTAATCTTAATAGAATAATTAATTTATTTTAGAAATATATTTAATTATTAAAAGCTTAATGATAACTTTAATATCATATATAAATAGTATAAATCTATTTATAATAAAAATATTAATAAAAATATTAACGGAATTTATAATTTAATATATAATCTCTAATAATTTAGTATTATTTTATTAACTTTTTTTTTAAATTAGTTTTTATAATTATTTTTAGAATATTTTTATTTATTATACTTATTTAAAGTCTTTTTCTTTTTAAATTCAGAGATTAAAATTAATTAGTAATATAATAACTATTTATTTTATTTATAATCTAGTAATCTTAGATATTAGATCTAGATATTTATAAAATATACTTTTAAGATATCTATATATTATTAATTAAAAGAGTTTTATTAAGATATTTTTAACTAGTTTAATTTTAAAAAAATATCTTTACTAGAAATTAATTTTAATATAATAGTAGATCTAATATAGTATATAGTTTTTAAAAATTTTATTATTAAAACTTAAGATATTTTATTAATTATTAATTATTATTTTTTATCTTTCTTTTTTATATAAATATCTTATATATAAATTAAAATAGAATTATAGATAAAATAGAAATATAAGATATAGAAATAAGATTTATAATATTAGTTTTTAAATTAAAATAAGATATTAGTATTCTTCTATAATTTTATTCTTTTTTATTTTTTCTTTTCTTTTTTTCTCTATTTTTTTTTAATTTTTTTTATATTATTAAATTATTATATTCTTTTTATTTAAAAAATCTAAAAATATTTTAATATCTTTATAATAGTTTATTCTAAAATAAAATATATTTTATATTAACTATATTTAATAAGTTATAATAAAATAATTAGAAACTAAATTTCTAAAATCTATTATAATCTTTTATTATATTAATACCTATAATATAAAATTATATATAAGATATATAAAAGTCTATTAACTCTATTTTAAAATAAATTCTCTTTATTAATCTCTAATTAAAAATTATTTTAATATATTTTTATAACTCTTTAATCTATTTATTATTTATTATCTTAAATTACTTACTATATTTAAATAAATAAAAAAATTCTAAATTAAATCTCTTTCTAAAAATAATTTAGTTTTAAAATATACTATATAGTTACTAATTTTTAAGATTATAATAGAAATTAGTACTATAGTAAAAGATTTATTTATAACTTTTAATATTTTAATAAAAAACTATATTAAATTATATTTATTTAATAAAAAGAAAATAGTAAATCCTTTTTTAAGATTTCTTTTAGAAATATTTTATTAATAATCTCTCGAATTTTATAAAAATATTCTATATCTTATAATCTATTTATTATTAATTATTAAATTACAATCTTTTCTAAATATATTAATTCTTACTTAAAATTTTCTTAATAGTCTTTTATTACTTAGTATACTCTATTATCTATAAGTTTACTATTTAATAATCTTTTTAAATAATAGAATATATATATTCTAGAGTTTTATAGAATAATTATTAATATTATAGAAAAATATAAAATTAAATATTTTAATAAATATTTAAAAACATTTCTATATAGTAAAATAGAGATTTAAAAATTAAATTAAAATTATTTTAATAATAATTTAATTAGATTTTCTTTATTTTTAACTCCTTTTTATAAAATTTAATTAATTTGAGAATATTTATAATATTTTTTAATACTTATTAATTATATTTAATTAGCTAATCTATCTATTTTATTAAATAATAAAACTCTTTTTTAAAGATTATATAATTTTTAATCTTTTTAATTTCCTATTTATTTTTATTTTTAAAATCTAATATAAATATAATTATTTTAACTCTTTTTTAAAAGTTTTATAGATTTAATAGTTAAATTAAAAAAATATTATATAAATGTTTATATTATTCTAAAAATACTGTTTAATATATTTATTAACTAATATAATTAAAAATTTAAAAAGATTTAATAAACTTTAAAACTAATTTCTTATTTTTAAAATATAGGTTTTTTATTAAAAATCCTATTAATATATTCTTTTTAAATTCTTTAAATATATATTTTTATTATAGTAAGTTTTTTATAAATTAATAATAGATTACTATTATTTATAAATTTCTTTTTATAATTTTTAAAACTTTTAGATTCTTTTAATTATATTTAGTATCTTTTTCTTCATATAGATATCTTAATCATAGATTTAAAAATTTAACTAATAATCTAATAATATTTAAAAAAGAATCTTTTTAATAATTAAATTAATACTATTATTATATATAAATTCAATAATTTTTAAAAATATTAGTTACTTTTTAATTTTAATTTTAATAAAATAATATAAATATATTTTAATAATTTAATTTATCTATTTAATTTATTTATTAGTTTAGAAATAAAATATTATTAAAAATATAGTTATATAAAAGACTAATTTATAAAAATAAAATCTTAATTAGAGATAATTTTATCTAGAAAACTCTATTAAAACTTAATAGTATTATAAAATATATTAGTAAACTCTATAATATTTATAATAGTTAATATAAATATAAAATAATATTATTTTAAATATCTATTAATAATAACTAAAATTATATCTATATATTTTTTATTCTAAATTAATAAAAGTAGACTAATAATAAAATCTATTAAAATCTTTAAAAATAGTTTATTTAATAGTAATAATAGTTATAACTCTCTATATAGTTTATACTTAAAAATCTTTATTAATTAATAGATATTATAGTTTTAGATATACTATTTAATATTTTTATTTATTTCTATCTAATAGTAATATTATTTTAATAACTTTTTAATCTTAAAATAATTAAAATATCTTATAATAGGATTATTACAGTATATTTATAATAATTTTTATTAGAGATTTTTCTTTTAAAGTATAAATATCTATCTATAATAAATAAGAAATTTAAATATCTAAATTAACTATCTTTTTTTAAATTCTTTTTATCTTTTTTTAAATATAAAATCTTAGAATTATAGTATTATAAATATATAATCTATTTAATTAAATCTTTTTTAATTTATTAATTAATAGTTTAGATTTCTATAATTTTAGTATTTTAGAAATTTTATTAAATATCTAGATTCTTATAAAATTCTTTTTATTTAATAAATTTAGTAATATTAATTTAGATATATTAATTATCTATATCTATAGATATACTATTTTAGTTATAATCTATAAATTTATATTAAATAACTCTATTTTTATCTATATCTAGATTATTTTTTAAAATAATTATTTCTTTAATTTAAACTATATTTTTCAGAGATTTAAAGTTAAAATGTTTTTAAAATATATTTATTAATTCTAGATCTAAATTAATTTTTTTAGAATTAAGAATTTTTAATAACTTATCTATAAAATTAGTTTTCTTAACTTAATATTTAATTATAAATTTAAATAATATTAAATATATATATTAGTATATTTATTATCTTATTAATTTTATTTATTTTATAAATATCTATAAATTTAAATAATCTAATAATATTTTAATAGAATATTAAAATCTATCTAGATAATATCTTTAATATTTAAAAAAATAAATAATTATAAAATGTTTTTAATTAGAAATTATATAATATAGCTCTAATTTAATAAATTTCTAAAATTAAAATACTATTAAATATTAGATATTACTATTATTTAGTTATAATATTATATTAAATATATCTAGATTTAATATATTAATTTCTATATAAATCTTATATTTTAGATTAAAATAATAAAAAAATCTATTATTAAAAAATATTTTTTAATTTCTAAAATAATTTTTATTTTTTATTAGATAATTTTATAAATTTTAATTTCTTTTTATTTTTAATAATAAGAATAGAAATTTTTTAAAATATAGATCTCTATTAATTATAATATAAATCTTTTTAAAAATCTTAATTATATTTTTTAAATCTATTATAAATAAAGATATCTAATATATATTATAGATTTAGATATATTCTAAAACTATTCTAA
Organism: Penicillium sp. MA 6036; assembly: GCA_003138045.1. Classification (NCBI taxonomy): domain Eukaryota; kingdom Fungi; phylum Ascomycota; class Eurotiomycetes; order Eurotiales; family Aspergillaceae; genus Penicillium; species Penicillium sp. MA 6036. Next base: position 26,351 of record QAGG01000219.1, read on the forward strand.
TAAAAGAAAAAGAATTATAAAAAGTAAAATTAAGTTTATTTAATTTAATAACCTTTTTATTAACTATATTAACTTCTATATAAATATTAAAATCTATATATATATTAATATTATTAATTAAAATTAAAATATATAATCTAATTATAATCTTAATTTAAAAATAATAAAATAGAGTATTAAAATCTATTTTATCTTTTTATCTTTTTTTATCTTATTAATTATTATTTTTTAAATAACTATTATAATAAAATAATTTTTAGTTTTATAATTAATATAGTTATATTTCTTATATTTTATATTTATTTTAATTCTAAAAATAAAATTTTTTTTTAATTAAATAGTTTTCTTTTTATTAATTTCTTATTATATTTAATTCTATCTTTAATTTTTAAATCTTTAGAAAGATTTAAATTATATTTTTTAATTTAATCTTAATTTTAATCTTAAATTTAAAAACTCTTTTAGAAATTTCTTTATATTAATATTTTTTTTAAAAATAGAATTATTATTATTTTTTTTATTTTTTTTTAATAATTTATTATATCTAAAGATATATTAAAAAATTTTAACTATTTTAAATATCTTATTATAGATTTTAAAAAAAGATTTTTTTTTTATTTCTTAATAATCTTATCTTTTAATATTTTTTATAATTTTCTATAAAAACAATAAATAAGAATTTAAAAAAAAAGAAATTTCTTAAATAATTTTAAAATTTAAAAAAAATTTAATTAGATTTTAATTATCTTTTTATTTAATTAATTTAAAATGATTAATTATCTTAGATTTAAGATTATATACGTTATCTCATAAAATAAAAATCTATTTAATAAAATAATATTAACTTATAACTATTTTAGAATACTATTTTTAATAAATATACTATTTATTTTTATATTTATTATAAAGCTTATTATTAAAAATAAAAATCTTAATTTTACTATTAATATATTTATTTAAAATATTTAAAAAAAGATTTTTAAATCTTATTAACTATATCTTATATTGAAAAATAGTAAAATACTTTTTAAAAATAGATATAGTTTATTTAATTTTACTATATTAATAATAGATTTAAAATTAATCTTTTTTTAAATTAA
>QAGG01000220.1:0-27257 GCA_003138045.1 Penicillium sp. MA 6036
TAGATGGCCTCCCGCATTGGCAGCCTCCCGCATTGGCAGCCTCCCGCATTGGCAGCCTCCCGCATTGGCAGCCTCCCGCATTGGCAGCCTCCCGCATTGACAGCCTCCGCAGCTTGTCTGCAATGAATCTTGTCCCTCAAAATCTCCAACCGCGACATCAGGACCGGCTTTGTGCCTAGGATTCATAAATAAGTCTTCTTAGTTCCCTCTCATCATAGACCGAAGCAACACTTCAGAGCTGAAATCACCGATATGAAAGAGAAAAGCTACTTAGAGATTGCCCCCATTGGCATTGGCCCCCCAAGACTTGATCCTTACCGAAGAATGCTAGCCCGGTTCTACGAGCCGTTATTTCTTTTGAGGGCACTCGGACAAACGCGAGGCGAACATACACCCCGGCCCATGAATTTCGATGCTCCCATGGAAAGGAGAAGAAGATTCTTACAGAATCTTGCTTATGTGTGTGATTTTAAGAAAGGTGGGGATTCTTGCACCGCAATCGGCTTGGAAAATTGCCAAACTCGCTACCTGTTTTGGGTTGCTTCAAACAGGGAGATCGAAAAGATAGTTTATTTTCTCAACATAACTCTCAGTGTTTTGCGCACCGCGAACAGCCAGCCTGCCTCGGATCTAGCAACCACAGAGTCAGCATTTATTCAGCTTTGCGCAGACTTTGCAACTTCTCGTATCAACCTGGAGCACAAAAACTTCCAAAGAGAGGCGATAAACTGCATTCCAAGACTCACAAAAAAACCCTCGAAAGCTGGTGAGCATAGAACTTCCGTAAACATTGCCTTTGGTCTGCAGCTGAGAAACGCCTAGCCCAGGAACTGGTCAACTGGTTGCAAATAGCCGTTAATCACAGTCACAACATCGAGCTTTGCAACTTTGCGTATAAGAACCGCAATTCAGTGTATATCGACCAGCTTGCAGCACTGGCACTGCAGGAAGAGAGCAAATTAGACCCTGCAGGCAGGCGGTCATGTTTTGCCTTAGTCCGACATCACATTTTGAGGCTTGCCCATCACATACGGGCACCAAAAGAGCTTGTCGATGATTCCTTATATTTGGGACACCTGTTACAAACATATGACGTTTGTAGCGTTGATCCATTTCCAAGTGTACCAGCACCAGTACGAGATTCACATACAAACCTCCGAGGAATTCTGAATCGTATGTACAAAACGGCCGGAGAGGAAAAGAAAATTGTCGAGGACGGTCTCCTCTACTTGAACAGAACTTCTTTTTCTGTAATCTTTGAGCATTTCGTGGAACAATATGAGCAACCTTACCCTCAGGTTCATGCTGAAGTTCAAGTCTTGGAGCACTTTTACCAGAGACGGCTCTCTTTTGCGGAAGACGATCGATTTGTTGCTTGCAGCAAGCCCACTTGCCTCTGCTGTGAGCTATACTTCAAACATCATCCAGCGCGCATGGTGCTGCCTTCATCACACCGGAAAGTCTGGACAAGATGGAGCCCTCCGGTCGTGAAGACTTTTACCAAGAACGATATGACAGCTCGAGAGCAAAAGCAGATTATGAGCAAGATAACGCAAGAGCTCCGTGACCAGATCATTGACCAAGTCTTGCGGCGCTCACAAGCAAGTCGCTGGCATCCAGACTCTAGAACTTGCATCACGGAGCTGCGCTCTGTGAGTAACTTCAATTTTCATGAAGAGCAAAACATTTGCGAAAATGCATACAGTGAATCTGTTGCAGATCCCTTGAATAGTTCAGAGCCCGAGAGCGAGGTGGGGCTAGATCAGGAACTTGATTCGGACGATGGTGGCGTGTCCATTTACATTTAATTCGTTAGTTCAATTACAAAGCCTCCCATGGGTATCAATTTGTGATGCTCAATCCCATGTACATACAGTCTCTACATCCATCTAATTTGATCGAAAACTCGACTAGAGGACAACAAAAATCAAAGTTTCTATCTTCTCAATTCACCTGCATGCTTGTTCCTGCAGTGTCGTCGAAAATTGTCCTTGCGTGTAAATGAGACAGCGCACATCTGACAAGAGAACTGCTCTTCCACATTCCAGTGTCGCCTAGCCCACGCTTTATGGGCATGCTCGACGTGTCGGCGCATGTCCGCTTGTTCTGCAGCAGCGTAATGACACATAGGACATTTGATAGCTTTCTCATGCCATCGCAATTGCTTTCTAAAATAAATTAGAAAAGATCTTTTATTCCAGTACGGAAGCCTCACCGAAAAACTCCCTTCTGCTGGAAACCCTTCCGATCGCGACACGTTTCCCGCTGGCAGTAATACAGCCCGTCCGAAGCAACATCCGTCATACTGATTGAAGGCATTTCTGCTTCTTCAAATCGCCATTCCGATTTTGAAACGCTTTTGGGAGATCCCGAGTCTTGCTTGGTGTTTATAGCCAATGAGCTCAGAGCCTCTGAAGCGGCCATCGGATAGTCGCACATTTCACCTATATCAATCGGGATTGAGCTCGACCCAGCATTCTATAGAGACTGGTCGTGGTCGAGCAAATCTAGATCTGAAATAGGTTCAAGGTCCGTTGTGGATGAACTGACATGCTCGTCGAAGCTGGCAATTTCCATTGGGTTTGCGTGAGTTCCAGGTGACGGGAAGATACTGTCGTCCTCAGGGTTGCAAAGGAGTGTTATCTCCGGTTCCATTTCAAGGACCAAATTATTATCCGTAGTAGAAGTCGGGAAGCCGAAACAAATATCCCAAGGTACCCCCAGCATCCAATCCCCACTCTCACTTTGCCCAAAGAATCGGGGTTCCATGGCCGATTGGCTTGAGTGGGAGCAATGCGCTTCACACCATCTAGGCGGGTGCCAGCGAGTATATGTACACGAAGCATTCTCCGTGAAATTTTATGATACATGGGATCTACGTGTGGGTGACGACAACCAAGAATGAAGAATGAACGGAGAAGCACGTATGGCTCAATTAGCTGCCAAGACACCCCTTTGTCGCTCACCGCTAGTTGTGGCCATGTAGCTGCTGACAGCGCATTCAGCCAAGCCAACGTCTTGCCAGCTGAGTAGCCTACGGGATTGATGAAGTCATAGTAGTGTAACATCCAATACTAACCTATCTAGGTGACCTTCGATCCAACTTTATGCGTCAAAATAGATAAATATGCCAAGATCTTCCTAGTTAGTCCTAAGTATCCTCATTTATGGAGAAACTGGGTCGAGACCTGCGAGCTAAATTGGGTGACGCAGAATTATATCCTCCACGGGCTAGTGTAATAGCGTGAATCTCATAGCAAAGCGAACTGCCATCAATCCAACCTCGTCGATCAAATCATCCATGTGGCTTTGTCTAGCAGCCAGCGCACACGGTCCTCGACTATTAATTTACATCTGCTCCTTCCAGATCTAGCTTGGGTATCTATGTTTCATGCGGTGGCCGAAGTTGATTGGCCGCACAGACCAGTACAGATGCACTTACAATCATGCCTTCTACTTTGCGGTCTGTTATTACTTCCGCCGCAATAGGATGCATCGGCCATCAGGGCGTAGAGCGAACAGAGACGTGGGTGTTTTGGTGCGTCGCGGATATGTTAATGAGTGTTGACGGTCGTTGATGGTCATTGATGCAAAGAGCACAAGTGGTCAGCTTGACTAATCTGCAGCTGCAGTGACTTCCAGGGTGAGTGGTCTTTGCACGTGTTGCTCCGACTTGGATAGAAAAGCGCGCCTAGGCATCAAGTATACCAAAATCTGTCCAAAGACACCACACCATTTCTGACAGCGCCCTTGATGCAGCGTCGTGCAAGGTCAATTGGTTCGATTTCGCTCGTTCGTCTTCGCCCGCTCGAATACGTCGCACGGCTCAACAACGCGGAGTAGGATTAGGTGAGACGGTATCGGACGGCGATTCGTAGCTCGTGGGTTTTTAATTCGCTCGGCTGTGACTTAGGACCAGACAGTCTCTGTCCTAGTGCGTAGCTGATATAGCCATTGTTAATCCGTAGGCTCGAAATGACGGGGCATTTGCCTCACCTTCTCCTTGCACACAGACTTAGACTATCCATCTGGTCGTCTGCGAAGGTATGGCTCACCTGCCACAAGCAAGACAAAACAACACCATTCGTCGGATCTTTCGGAGTTCTAGTATTGGGAGGACGCGAGGTGCTAACCGAGGACAATAAGGATCACCCATTGGGAGGCCGTCAATGCAGGAGGCTGTCAATGCGGGAGGCCGTCAATGCGGGAGGCCGTCAATGCGGGAGGCCGTCAATGCGGGAGGCCATCTCTTCCCATCGTTCCAGTGGCAACCATTGCCTTCTATACGTCCTCCAAAAGTAAAAGTAGCTAGGTTGAAATTTAAAACACTCACGATTCGGATAAGAAGAGAAATTTAATCACCGTCTCACCAAATTCATAGAGGCAGCTGCTACCCATCATATCTTGATGATTTTGATATTCCATTTGCCTACCCAATATCTCGATATTCAAATCCTCTAGCTACGATGCCAAATCGGCAGCAACTTGAACTAGATGAGATTGATCATTTCTTTGCACAGTACACCGTGTTTCCCTACCAGAGAGAAAAGCATGTACATGCTGAGTTCTATCGCATGTGCGACATGTTTGAATGGCGCAGGCAGTCGAATGGTAAATTCCCAGTCGAGCGTGAAGAAGCTTGGGGATTGTTTCGCATTTCCATCGTACAAGCCTTCAACTCAACGTTTGGGGCAGATGCCGACAGCTTAAAATCATGGAAACGCATCTGTCGCTGCATAGGAATATCCCCTGTTCCGGAAAGTCTTCTTGAAGCCCGACAGGTATGACTCCCATATATTCATCAAGTTATTCTATACGACGCTCATTAAATTAGGCTGTAATACGCACCCACGTTAATCTGGTTGATCTGCTGGAGTCTATGCGTGCTGGCGCGCCCGCGGAATGCTTTGCTAGCCAAGAGGATTTAAGAGACTATACAATCAGTGAGGGTAAATTTTTCCCTAAAGAAGAGGCGTATGAGGGTGGACTGCTTCGATTCCTTCTCAGGGAGATACTGCATGATTACGAAGGTAATCGTAACAGAAACCACCCCAGAAAGTCGAAACGGGGAGCAAAGAATGATGGCGTCAAAAAATGATAATGGTGAATGCCGAATTTAAAGTCAGGATTTGTGGATATTCATGAGAAATGCCATATCTCTTATACCAGGCTTCTACAGATAAATAAGCTCTTCATATCTAATTCTAACATACCGGAGACAGTGTTTGCCTTGGATGCCCACAAAACATAAGCTCTACAGGAAAGCGGCGTGCTGTTCTGGGAGCAGGTCTCCAAACCTCCTGTCGTGGAGACGACAGCTGCCCGTTGAAGACTTTGTTTAGCAACCCCTTGCAACAATCGTGGACTGCCTTCCGTCAGCGATCCTGCTGTATGAGGAGGCCATTGGCGACAGCGATTTTGAAGCTTCCTATCAAATTGTTGCATCCAGGATCACAAAATACCTCGAGTTCGTGGACCTTTTGCGTTTATTAAAGGGTCATAATCAAATCTGCCCAGCCATGCTCACCTTCTGGCAACATGAAGTCTGGGAGAAAGTTCTCGAGAAGGGAAGTCTCTCGAAGACAGTAAAAATGATTGGTGGGGACACTCATCGGACTGTCTTGTTATGACACCAGTGTTGAAAGCGACGCTGGTGACACGCTTGCGTAACCATGGCAACATTCATCTGGGCATTCGGGGATAGTCCACTGGACTAGGGATTCTAAATGCTGCACACCAGGCAGTTGTTGTGACCGGGGAAGAGCGGAAACCAAGCGCCAGTATGAACGAAGCATTAGCAATGCCCATCAGAAAATATGGGGATCCGCCGCTCCAGCCTATTTTGTTTGACCCTCCCATACAACAGCCCAGCGCCTCGACGCGTCTCGCCTGCCTGTGGTATACTTGACAATTCAGTTCTTCGTGGATTCATCATTTATCCTCCACCAAAGCGCTCGCATTCTTCACACTACCCATTGCTGTGCGGCCAGGTTGCTTATGGCCCCAATGCGCAACGCACTGAATGCAGGTCCAGCGCTGCGGTACGCACATCGCCGAGATTGATTTTGTCTCACCGTAGAGCTCTGCACGCAAATTCTAGGCGTCGGAACATACCCAATTTACCATGTGCATGGGCACCAGAGCGAGGACTATCAGATACTGCATGAAAAAGAGACATTGATAGTGCCCCGGATGCATGGTGGAGAACCAATGGCCTTCTGGTATTAATGAGGTCATGCCCTTTGCTATGCTCCTACATGCGAAGGTTGCGAGTGGTATTCGAACCAAGCATGTGAAAAATTGCGTGACAATCATACTCGTTACCTTGGTGGTCAACAGTGGTCAATTAATTCTGGAGTTTGTGCAGCATGTCCGGAGGTTAAATGCCACTATCCGCATTGTATTATAACTGTAATTGAAATGTAATGTGTTTCTGCAAGCTGCATGGCTCATAAACTTGGTCGCTCTCGACGCCTATTTTTCATGGCACTTCGCCTTTCAGATTACCAATTTGCCGGAGTGGAACATCGATACCGGCAATAGATTGTTTGTCGACGATTGATGGATCGGTAAGGTCTCGTACGTAGCAATGGATTATCACTAAACAGCTATTCCTCTAAATACATCCGTCCGCCTGTTATATACATACTCAGACTCAGGGGCTTGATTCTTAGTAAGCTTCTCTTGTGGATCCTGTCCAAAACGGGCTTAGTGGTAAACTACCACTGACATTGTTCAACACTACACATCTATATAACGCTTTCAAGTCTTTCTGTTCTAGTATACTATGGCGAGTGATAACTAAGTAGAGATAAAAGTTCATGGTTAGTTTATCAGTTGAAAACATTCATTATCTTCTCTCGCTGTAGCTTGAGGGATCAACCAATTATATATCATGTTAGCACGTTCGTTAGCGGTCCAGCCTTCAGTAAGGGTAACAGTTGACTATCATGTTGAATAGTGAGCCACCTTTCTCCATTACTAAATTCCAAGTAACTTGCGTTTTTCTCGAATGATATTGCATAGATAAAGGGCTTCTTCGTGTTGATACTTAATTTTCCCCACCATTTCGCTTCCAGTCTCCTTTGAGTTCGTGGTCACTTCGGCGATACTGTAGCATATTGCGATATGTCTTTTTCCCTGTTTCCTCGCGATGCCCGACCGGCTAGATCTAGCACTATTCCTCCAAAATTCGAGCTTCAACCCAAATTTATCGGTCGCTCGAGTTCTAATAAGTATCACAAGCTTCTGATTAGGTTTTATGAAGTTTCGTTACTTTTGCAATTGCTTGGGCAGAGCCGCGGCGATCACAAACCGAAGCTGCATGATCTAAACAGAGACCAATCAACTCGTCGGGGGTTTTTACAGAATCTTTGCTATATTTGTGACTTTGACAAAGGAGGTGATTCCTGCACCGCGATCGGCCTTGAAGAGCTCGACACTCGCTACAGATTTTGGGTCGCCTCAAACAAAGGCACAGCTGAAATCACTCGCTTCCTTGAGACTGTCCTTGGGTCACTGCGTAATATCGATGATTTGCCAAAGACAGCGTAAGCCCAAAAAGGAAACGAGTTTTCGAAATTGTGTATCGACTTTGGAAAGAAACGCATTACCAAGGAAGAACTGTTTGTACAATGCCGTGGCTGCTTGTCAGCAGAAGCTTTCAAATTCGAGTACATGCGAAGGTATCTAGCCCTTTCCAAAGGCTTATGCTTACCGGCTCTGATATTCTGGTAGCTGAAACACTGAGGCAGTGGTTCAAATTGCTTTTGAGCCATGACGATGATCTCACACTTTGCACGTTTGCTTACGATACCCGGCATTCGGAATGTTTTTCACAACTGCAGATCGGTTCTGTACAACAAAAGGACATAGGAGGCCCGGAAAAAGACTTTGAACGTTTTGCGCACGTGAGGCATCTGCTTGGACGACTAGCCCATCGCATACGGGCATCGAAGGAGCTTTTTGAAGCTGCTATTGATGTGAGCTACATACTCGAAGCTTTCGATATTCTCGCCGTGGAGCCTCTAGCATCTGTGCCTCCTCCACAACCCGACAGACATACCTACCTTGGCGGTGTTCTCAACCGTATGTTACCGAAGAACTCTAACAAGCGACTGGAGGTCGAACGCGGTCTTTTCAAATTCAACGCCGTGATATAAATCTTCGAGAAGTTCCCACGCAAATATCTGAATATTAATCCGCGAATTCATGCGGAGGTACAAATACTTGAATACTTTCACCGCAACCAAATGCTACATGCGAAGAACGACCGCTATATTGCGTGCAGTAAGCCGGCCTGTTTATGTTGTGAGATGTATTTCAAGTACCACCCAGCACGAATGGTTGTCCCCGAATCGCACCAAAATGTGTGGACAAATTGGGGACCTCCTCTGGTGGAGAACTTTACCAAATTCAATGCGGCTGGAAGACAGCAGTTGGATGTACTGAACAGAGTGACACAAGAGCTTCGTGAACTTGTCATCAATCAAGCCCTTAGACAATCCTCGGTTGGCCATAGACATCCTGATTCAAGAACAGGAATCACAGAGCTCTGCCACAATAGCTCTGCCTTTACGTCTACCATTCTCCACCAACAAAGTCCATCTGCAGAATGCGAGGACGCCTTCATTGACCGGCTGAATGAAAAGTTGAAAAATGGCTCGGGTGGACGATCAAGTGGCTCTGATATATTGAGAGACATCGACGAGGAATCTGACCTGGATGGCGGAGGTGCTTCAATCTATGTCTAGATAAATTGAGAACAACCTGCAACATTTCGATCATTATAATACGACAGATTATGTATAGCACAGTATACTTAAAATTGAAAAATAAAACTAGTACTGGCTGCCTTCCTCATCATAATATGTCTAAGGCCGGAGATAAAATATCATAAATTGAATCGCTGCTTTATTTGCACATATTCATCTTTTTATGCCTCTTTAGATTATCATGTCGCGTGAAGGGTTTACTACATTGGTCGCAAGTGAAGTTTTCCGCCACCCCTGAATGTCTTTCAGCCAACAACCTGCGGTAAGCTTTGACATGCCGATGCATATCCACTTGTTCAGCTGCACGATAAGCACAGAAACCGTTCGCACATTTGACAGGCTTGAGGTGTTGCCGAATATGTCTTCTGTTAGACATCAGTAACGGTATTGAGTTCATTTTAGAGACGTGTTTATATCTCAAATTTTGTTTCCCATCCAATGGCCTCTTCCATTCGCAATTCTGATATAGGCAGCGATACACTCCATTGGAAAAAGACATCAAAAGGTCTAGCGAAGGCAATTCTGCTTCTTCAAACTTGACCCTCGACTGTGATACAGTAGTCAGCGGTACTGAAGCGCGTCCTTCTTGGACTCCCTCAAGGTTGGAACCCTCCGCAAATACCATATTCCGGGCATCGTCTTGACATAGTTCCCTTTCATTAGGAATGACATCCGATGGAGCACTCTACAGAGGCCAATTTTCGGAGTAGTTCCCAGTGAAAAGCGATTGGTCTAAGGTAGCTGTATCCGCGAAGTCGTAACTATTATCCGGCTGCTGAAATGCATGAAATGTTGTTTCTGAAAAAGGTGCTGCACCACCTTGTGGGTTGGGGACCATTGAAAGATCAAACGTTTCAAATTGATGAAAAGACAGGAATGAGTCGGGCAGAAAATCAAGGGCAGTACTTGAAATCCAATCCTCGTTGTCCTCATCCTGGTCAGAAAGTGGTACTTCCATGGCTATTGATGGTATCGTGGATAGAGACTCAAGGAAAAACCCACGTTAATACTACCAGGATATATACAGAACCACGACCGAAGTAGTGCGTCTTTGGCTAATTCATACTAACTTGCATTGATTGCGTAACCAATAGGGAAGAGACACATCTTTTGGTGCTCGAAACCAATTCAAAAATGGCGCGCTAAGCAGCGACTCCACATGCCGATCAGCTGCTGCAATGCATAGGTACCCTCATCCACTCGCCACTATTCACCGCTACTTCAGTTGGAAAGTAGAAAAATCAATGAAATACGCAGCATCAAACTCAGCTACAAACACCCATCATCTACCGGCATATTTTCCAGATTGTGCACCGTCTTGATTATCTGGAGGACAGAATATGCCCACGAAAATGTAGTTGCTCTAGCAATTCAATCTTATTGTTCTCATATTTTCTATTCGGAAAACCTACTCGCGTAATCAGGATCTGCAGGTAAGCTGGCTAGCACCCAGACATGAAACAAATACGAACTGAAAGACTTCAAAAATGACCAATCTGGTTGGTCTACATATTGTTCGATGCTTCACCGCTTGTTCTGATGGGATCTTCTCAGACTTGAACATCGCTATACGCCTTCGATCTGTGGCACTACGATGATTGATGATCTCTAGCCATCACGGATGGCGCATCTTACGGGCTGACGTGCAACTGGTATTCTCTAGTAATATAATGCGGCATATTTGTGATAGGTACTAAACTTCTAAAAGCTGAATGGTATTGCATGTATCGGACTTTGGCTTTCGCACATGTAAGATAGATTCAGGTAGCCTCAATGAAAGCCTTCTTCATACCACTCAGCCAATATATACAGACAAAGCTCGGACTATGCTCGAACACATCAACGCGAGTGGTTTCTGACGCCATTGTACATACATGTCTCCGTAAGTTCCAATTTTTGTATATAAATAGCTTACTGACCAAGCCAAATTGGTCCGGCTCCAATATATCAAACCAACGACCTATTCAATTTCATTTTCCAACGTGAGAATCCACGACTATGGCAACTCGCCAAGGTTCAACTAACCACGAGGCTCTAATTAGTGGGTCTTCTTCACTTACTCCTCTTCAGATATATTGTGCTCTAATGCGAGACAAAGACCAGCTCGTGGGAGAAGAGATGTTTCGCGCAAACATCACGCTGGCCCTAGCTCAATCAAACAGCTCCGACGACTTACTGGTTGGTTGTCTGATCCTCGAAAATTCACTCGCGACTGACTGAGTAACAGTCGGATACTAGTCAAGTCGTTGGGTCATATAACTATTCTGCAGGAATGCAATACCTGCAAACAATGCGTATTGCTTCATTTTACGATCAAGTCAGAGACCCGAAGACTGCTGTGTTCCAACTTCTTGGCTTTGCTTTTCGCTCGCTACCGGGATCAGAAGCCCATGCCCTGATGTGCAGCATGCTTCGCTGGAGTTACATAGGACACCACGTGGAAGCCCGTACAGATAGTACAAACACAATGGCTCCTCTCACCACTGAATACCCACAGTTACGGTCTCCTTTGAGCAATTTGAGTACCGAATTAAACGCACCATCTGACTCTCACGATGAAGACAACCTACCAAGGTACACATCTGCTTTGTTTGAAAGAGGACAAGAAGACGGCAGAGTACTCCAACGTACATATTCAACGCTCACCTTAGACCCTCCTCGGTTCAAAGTGAGCATAAAGTTTGGAAAGTGGAATGGATCGGGAACCGGACGTAATAAGAAGATTGCTGGCCATTTGGCTGCAAAGGACCTTTGTGATCGACTGGGAATCACGATTTGAAGGCAATGAGGAAATCCTATGTATGAAAGCTCCTTCTTAGTGCATATTCAACACTTCGCTAGTCAAGCCTAAGATATACATTCTATATATCGTTGCAGATATCTTTCTATCTAGTCTTGAACACTTACGGACCGTGAGATTGATTTTGCTTTACTGGTATATATTCGTTACCATCTCGAGGCTTTTCTGCTCAATATGAGAGCTGTCCGTTTCCGCTTACTGTAGCTCGAAACAAAAGATCTCAACAGAAACGACAGAGAATAGGGGGATGTGCGTTCCTGTGGAAGTGTTCGGTAGTTTGTTGATCAATAGCAAAGGATAAATTTCTTGTCTACAGCAAAGTGATATCGCGAAAAGACCGGGGCAAACTGTGTCGGTATCGGGAAATTTTCTGGGATCACTATTTGGTTTGAAATATTTTATGCACAGTCTACCACCCGTCTTGGAGACGATGAGAATATCCTGGGCCCCGTTTCACAGGTCACCTATATATACACGCGGTGACTCCTGGGCCTGTTTTACAACCAAGCATCAGAGACGGCTTCCGCGGCCGCCGATCTGAAGGATAGAAATAGCTCCTCTAATTGAAACATCCTTACCGAGAAAACGCCTATCAGAATTGCCACTGAGGCAGGCAAAGCATGAAAAAGGCACCTATCACGGCTCACTATGAGCTGGGCTATTCTTTATTGAAGCAGCTTTTTTTTTGAGAGAGCGCATAGCACTTATTAATTCACGGCGCCCGGAGATTGACCTACTTCATCATTCTGCCGTTGTCCTTTACTTTGTTTGATTATTTTATTTACTTGCACGAAACCTACCTTATCTTCCTGCATTCGAACAAATCCTTCCTTGCGGACACAATGCCCCTGAATACTTCCGCAGCCACAATTCGGATGCGTCTTGCCATCATTTTCCTTGCCATCACCTGGCTGGCCCTTGGCGATCTCAGTTCCGCCATTGTACGCTTTGCTGTCATTCTGCGAGACCGCGAAAAATCTGACATCGTCACCTCGAGCGACTCTATTTTCGACATCACGTTTCAAACCATTATGGAAACGTCCTCGTGGGCATGGTGATTGTGGCCCTGGTGTCAGCCCTGTTTTCCATCTTCGGGTTTGTCCTTGTGATCTGCCCGAAGGTGGTACAGCAAACAGCACTGCTCAATTCCACTACAGTTGCATTCAAATCGTTGTGAGTGTGATTGTTCTCTCCTTGGGGGGTTATGTTGCCAGCCACGTTCACGGCTTTGAGACATCCTTTGAGCTTTTTGACAGTGCAGGCCGCTTTCCATACTACAAGATTATGTATTACGGAGCCGTTGGCCAGTCCGCCTTCAGATCTGGAGTGGTCATCATGTCTGTTGTATGTTTTATCGTAGGTGGCTTATGCGGTCACTAGGAGAGTACGCGCACTGAGTCTACCAATCAGTCAAAGTGGGGGTTCAAAGATCTGCTCTGAGTAGGGCCGTGTCAAGGAATGAGAGAGAGAGAATTAAGATGGAAGGTAGTGAGAGATTTTCATGATGGCTCTTCGAAGGACGACGGAAGGAGATAGAATTTGGAGCTATTGGGAAAAGCTGCCGGATGTGTCATGCAAGAAATTATTTTTATTACAATGATGCTGAGATGATTTACCAATCAGAATTTTTGTCCATCCAAGCATGCTCAGTTCTTGATCTGACTACCCCGCCCTCTTTGGTCAATCTCAGAGTATCCTCACGTTAATGCTCACCCTTGGAGTAGCTCGATGTATGAGAAAGGTCATGATCATCGACCTTTTCTGCGTAAAGTGAACCAAACCGGTGTTCGCGAAGACTTCAAGAAGCCAATTGTGGAAATGTGAGCCATCCAGGAATGACAGCCACAAGGAATCAGTTGTAGCTTGTAGGTCTTTTTATCTCGACTTTCCGGAAATCTTCACGCAACTGAATATGATCCTAGCAGCACTGGGAAAACACATCTTGGCCCTGGGAGTTTTTCTGCTCCCAAAGGCTTTAGTTCGGCTTCTAGGAGCATATGGGCCGCTTCTAGGAGCCATATAGTCCCCAGGAGACCCGCCGTAGCTTCTAGGACGTTGTCCATGTACCTCGGGGGATCCCCGTCAAATTCCTGCTGATAGCTTATTAATTCCTAGAACCTTGAGTGCTGTTCCTAAAGCCCTAGGCTAGGCGTCTGGGAATAATTAAATGACTCAGATTTGTGCGAAGGTGTTTTGTGAGTTAGTACCCTACGCTGGGAGGCAGAAGATTGACTCTAGGATTCAGAGATACGTGGCCCGTCACGGCCAAACTATACACATCCCTGATCCATCTTGACTGGGTGAGGTCACTAATAACGCCTCAATTTAAGAGGGCCGTAGCAGTCACCTAACGTTTCTTGACCGACACAGCATACTTTTCCTCAACACCGCTCTTATTGGTATCTTGCACTGACCATCTAAAGGCACCAAAAATGCCACTGCAAATTGTTGCGATAAAAAGAAGACATGGGTTTCAGCAGGCCTCAATCAAGAGAGGTGTGCTTCAACGAGTTCTACCAAGCAGAGCACTTGCGCAACAGAAGGAGCCGAGAAGCCTATAAATACGTCCTCTACCCGCGGCAATTTGCTCTACAATTTATTCACTTGACCACGCAAAGTCGAGCAGGCTTGTGTCTGAGGCAGTCGATAAGTTCTCCACCTTTGGCCCAGTACTGAATTCCACTGTATTGACATTCACAGAATACATCGTGGACCAGCAAGCCAGACAGCGCCTATGGGGGTATGATTCTCACCAGATGCCCTGCCATTGACGCCAGCCGATCAAAGATACGAGTTTTGGGTAAGCTGGTCAAAGTGTCTGTGCAAAGATGCCTCCGCCACAGCAGCCGAATGAGCTGATCTACTGCACAGCCTCTGTGTGTATTCTCAAGAGAAAGGGCGAATATCCGCGTTGCAGGTATGTGAATATCAGGCTTACCTGTCTAGATTCTACTGGTCTTGAAGACGATACGATTCCAATAGAACCGAGGACATTTGACCCCAATACCCGAGCGCAAGGGCCACAGCACTTTACCGTCTCTTCGTCCCTAGTCTTGGCCACCAGAGCATGTGAGTCATGGATTATATCGCGAATCTACAAGCTAATGAATGACAGTGAACCATTGACATCGCACCAAAGGGCGCCGATACAGCATCCCCATTAGTGATCTGCACAAAGCCATGACCTACAAACTGACCCCGGCCCCGTCGCTTCAAACCACGCAGCATAGACTAGGCGAAGAAGGGACGGGCTAGTACCAGGTGCGGACATCCGATTGCGAGCTTCGCTGCATAGAAGCTTGAGACATCCATTCTTCCTGATAATGTGAGTGATTTATCGCTGTTGTTGTTCAGAGAAATGAATTGACTTGTTATTTCACAGATATACATGAGCCAATATATACAAGAATGAGCGATTTCCAATCAACTTGGTCGTCCAAATAGACACCTCGGAGTTAATTCCGACCGTGCGGCTTGGTTCCCGATCTGCACCGGCTTCATAGCACAACAGTTTTGGCAAATGTTGGTCCATCAATCAGGGAAACAAAATGCATCGTGGGCAAAAGACCATTTTGTCCGTCCATGAAATTGCCACTGAAGACAGAAATTTGTGTGGCCTACAGGATTTACCTTCACTGCCGCACAATTTAATGCATTGCTCGTCCATGGTCAGATTCAGTGTTGAGAAAGCTAGCCCCTGGATCCCAAGCTTTCGGACCCGAGCGCAAGCTCTGGTTGGCTTGGATAGACTTTACGGAAATACCTCGGCCCCGACAACTCTTGGTTTACCTAACTAGCGAGCAAATCCGATTATGATTCAAAGTAACAACTCCGAGCCGTCCCCGAACCATGGTTCGATGGATCATCATGTGCGAAACGCGCCCAGACCTTGGCGTCCCCTTGAGTTGGCAAATGAATACCATGAAACACGGAAACACCACCTAGGTGGCGAAGTGCCTCTCCTTTTAATGGAATTCGATGCATCTCATCAAACTGCAAACTTGAATTGCCACCTTTGCACGAGTAGATGACGGGAGTCTGAGGGGAAATTAGCAAAACACAATATGTACTTGAGCAACACGTGAGTTATGTGCCGCTCACCACTATCAAACTTGATCGGAGGCGTTGACGTGAGATCTTTCACCCAGAAGCTTTGACTGCCGGTATCGTGGAGCTCCAAGAGAAGTTGACTTTTGGGGGTTTGACCCTGTTCCCAAACACTTGCACGAAGCAAATGAGCAAAGCCAGCTAGTACACAAACAGCTACGTCGCGGTTTTCAGGATACCAATTACGCACCCCCGCCCGGTGGATCACAACGCAGGAACCCATCTCTGTGTATAGAGACAGCAAAAACCGACGATCATAACTTGGGCAAAAAGACAAGTCTCAAGGAAATACAACTTCAACTCAAAGGTAGACTTGCGAGGCCAGCGGACGCCTGGGGATTCGATCCTATCGAGCCCTTGGCACAAGTAGCTTGCGAGGCAGAGCAAGCGCAGACAGAGCCTGGTTTCACACCTCTCTCTTCCAAGAGCGGACAGAAGACGAACGCATCACAGTTCTCCTTTGAAGAACCCAAAGAGCCTAGTGTGAGCTGCGATGGACAAAAGCCGACGTCCGTTCTACACGGTCGGGCAATTCCATTTCGGCGAGAAAAGATTTCTGATCACAGCAGAGTACATAAGAGCCAACCCATAACCCGAAGTTGGCGACCTGAAAAAGCTGTGCTCAAGGATAACCATTATTTGGAAAGCCATGTCACATCCAATTTTGCTGAACTAGAGCTTTAGTTACGTTATAGTCTTACCAGAATGTTTCCTTGATTCCTATTGATCTGGAATACCTGTAACTTGGAAGAATGGCGCCTGAAAGACGTTTTCACTGTGAGAAGCATACCATATACTTCCAATGGAAATTGAGTTATGCATACAACATTTCAACTAAAGAAGAACTTGCACCAATGCAATCACTCAACAATTCCTAAATGAGTACAATCAAGTCATATCTGTGAGCTACAACAAACCCTCATGAATATGCCGCATCGAGCCCACTGAAATAATTTTGTTTACCAAACTTATCAACGCGTGACTAGACCGTTCAGCATATTATACTCCCGAACTAATCAGCTCAGGAGGCCCTTGCCAATAGGGATACTATCTGCTTAGGAAATCGAAACGCGGGCTGATCCGCGACAGAGCCTGGGTCTCGGCGGTATCAAGTCTAGACCTTAGGGTCATGTTTAGTGTATTGTCTATCGGGTCTTATGAATGTAGATATTCCGTTATGTCTCAATAATCAGCCGAAATTTTTCAACATGAGTCCCAGTTGCTTGAGTAGTTAAGATATTGATGTGTTGCAGGGTGACTGCATAATTATGGCACTTTGGAGCAACATGTGAGTATATGTTTGTTTCTTGCCACTCTGGTTTCTCGATACATTTGTTGAATTAGACTAGCAGGCTAGAATAACGCAGCATGAAGGTGCTATTCTGATCTACTGAACGGAAAGGTATAGGTGAGAATCAAACAAGTGAATTTGTCTAATCTAGGCAAAACCTGAAAAAACTCTTTAAATACATGCTTGAGACCCGGTTTACTATTTTTACGGCATAGTAAACTGACGAACTGAGAGAGTGGTCAAATACCACTAGGACCATTTGGGACAGGCTTATTCATCGTTCACCCAATTCCCCCTAGTATTTGTACGGTATTCCGGGCACATTCGGAAGTACGGTGTTGTAACACGCCAAAGCTTATTTGTATAGACCCCTGAGATCGTTCAACCGATCTTTAACACCTACAATCAATCACCTGATTCTATTGGACATGTTCAGTACCAGCCAGTATATCAATTCCTCATCCTGACATAAACCTCTGCCGGTCAGGGGTAACCGACACGTGAGGCGATTCCTATTGGCTTATCCACGTGGGACAATAACGAGGTCAGAACTATGGAGTTTTGCAATACACTTCGAGAATTGAATTCCCAAGAGAATAGAATAAAGGCCAATTTTCAACAAACCAAGTTGATTTCCAATCAACCCAATCAACTTGGCAAATTGTAGTATATATAGGCTCAGACCTGAGACGCCGGAACAGGCAACAAGTTGTGTCACGAGGTGCAAGAACAACCTTGCAGTCAATGTCGCCTTGTCGGAAACATGGTAGTCCTCCGTCTTATTTCGGACGCAGAAGAACGTCAATACTACTGATCATTGATATCACGAACAAGAAAAGTAGTCCCATGAAGAACCCTTAAAAAAGTCTAGCGTGACCGGCCGACCTCCACTTTGCATGAGCCGGCTTTTGGTTAGGTTTATAAATGGCTCTACTAGACTGCGACATTGCCCATGGATTGATTTTTTATCTTTGCAGAGTGCTGTGTTTCTATTAAACAGTCGTACAACATTATTTCATGATTCCTCTTAACATTAATCTAATTTTTCATACTTAATAGTCGGGTGGGCATGCCCATGGACGGGCACCACCCTATACACCCACGGGCGATGGGCGTCGTGGGCGCCCACGGGCAATTTTAGTAAGCAGAATTCCTTGACCTCGTGACTTGCATTATTTGTGCATTTTGGCTCTGTATTTATAAGTAATTTGATTACATGTAGATAGCACTGGCACTGGCATATAGTAGATTCTCGAGGTATATGAATCTCATTGTAGTCATTAATTCATATTTATATCCACATCAATACAATACAAATTGTTCATCACTAGGTTTGCCACGCTTCCTTGCTTCTCTTAACCCAGGGCGCCTTTGAGTGCCACCCTCATCTCTATAAAGAGGGAGATGAGGACTACTCTCATTTTCACTGTCGACTAACTTACTTCGCTGTCGCTTCCGCCCGCTTACCACCATAGAAGGACAAGGGAGCTGAGTCGCTATTACAAACTCCTCCTCGATCAGTCCGACAGGATCATTATCATTCTCAGAATCCTCACCTCGCTGATTGCTTCAGGCATCTCCGCAGTAAGCTTAGCCTCTCTTTGTTCGTCTGCTTCTTGCATATAATCTAAAGAGATATCCTCCTCGGGTATTTCTTCAAGTTCAATATCGAAGTGTGCCTTACACCGAAACATCATGATATCCTGTACTGTCTTCGCATTCAGCCGCCCACGCCGGTAGTGGTAGATATCGCGTGCTGAATTAAAAAAGCGTTAAACTCCAGCGCCTGTTGCAGGAATAGAGAGAATATCGCGAGCAACACTTGAGAGAATCGGGAATTCATTCTCGTATTCCTTCCAGAAGTGTAAAGGATCGACTTTTTTCCTTGCTATAATAGGCATTAGTACTCCCGCTCGTAACTATAATGAATATAACATACGCTTTTCAAGGTATCTAGTAAGTTCGTGCTCTAATGTCGATGGATCGGAGTCAATTTGAGGCCGAAGGTCGAGGAGAGCGTCAAGGTCACTTGTGCTAGCTGAATAACGCTGTGTGGGTTGCTCGCCTCGTAGTGACTGTGTCTGAGTGTGTCTTTGGGCGTAAGGAACCATAAACTGGCGAAGCGTTTCCTTATACTTATCACTCCAGTTTGTGTCGTCCTCCGACTTACCCCACGCCTTGCTTGAGAAGAAGTGAAGCTTATGCTGGGGTGCTAGAATTATTCCAATCGCGTAGAGGCTGCCATGGATCTCTTTCGTCTTTGTATAGTAGGACACAAGCTTTGCCATCCCGGCATTGAGGGCTTGAAGCATCGCCTTCTTCCAAGGTATGGTTTTCGGAGTGAGTCGTGCGATAGATTCCTCAAAGTGCTCGAAGAGGGCATTGTATATACCAAAAACGTGATGTATAGTGATTTCTTTGGTCTTTGAAAGGACTGTAGTAAAGCGATAGAATGGTTCCGTGATATACAAAAGGTAATCAATCTGCCGCCATTCTACCTTACTTAGTTTGTACTTTGAGGTCCCAATGTTGTCACAGTATTTATCGTAGGCTTTGCTAAGGCGTTTCGCACGACAAAGCATAAGGAAAGTTGAATTCCAGCGTGTGCGGACATCTTGGATCGGCGCAAGTTTCGTTCCTATAGTCTGTAGACGGAAGAAATCATCGCGACGTTGAGGGCCAGCATTGATAAGCACAGCAAGCCCTCGAATCTATATGTTTGTTAGGTTTGTTAAATTATAAATAAAGAAATACACTTGCCTTGACAAGAGGCGGTCCACTATACTTGACAATAGTCACTACAATCCTTTCGGCGTAGCAGTTGTTCTTCGTTTATCTATATTGGTTGAAATTCTCATGTATTCTGATTCACTTCATTCGAAACAACCTCTTATTTGTGACTACGTGGTGCGTGTGCAGTTTCCTGTAACTTGAACCTACTATATTGAGAGAAATATATATTTCGACCAGACACCTCTTTCCCTTTCATTGAATGCCTCAGAAATGCGACAAATGGAAAATTGTAGATCTTGTTATCAGCAAAAGTTCGAAAAGAGATATATAAAAAAAAGTGTCTAGGTTCGGGACCAGAAGTTCGAAAATTGAGTGTTGACAACTATGTATGGCCAAGCTTCAACGTTGACCGACCGTGACCTCGCTTTCTGCAGTCTAGACGGTCAAGCCCCCAGCTTAACACAGCCAACACCACACTAAAGCGAGGCTAGGGGAAAATGAAACCATGGCTTCTCGGGATGAGATTGTTGGCTTTTTTTCGGTGATTCAATGTTGAATCGCTCACAGATGAGGTATTAGAACAAGATATATGAGTCAGTCATTGCGGTTTGAATATCTCCCACAAAGCCTCATTTTTAGAGGGCCATGAAGAATTTGGCGGCAGTGAGCCAACGTTTCTTGGCCTAATCAATATTCCTTTTTCTCAGCAGCATTCTTACTCGTCTCTCTCGCTGGGCTAAATGCATAAGAATTGTCGCTGCATGTCGCTGCAAATAAATGCGGTAAAAGAAGAAATGGGTTTTAACAGGCCTCAATTAAAAGAGTTGTTCCTCGACGCGTTCTACCAAGCAGAGCACTTATGCAACAGAAGGAGACGAGAAGTCTATAAATATGACCTCTACCCCCGGCAATCTTTTCTACAATTGATTGACCTGACTCTGCAAAGTCGAGCAGGCTTGTGTCTGAGTAACTTGATAAGTTCTCCCCCTTTGACCCAGTACTGAAATTTCCACTATACTGACATTATAGAATACATCGTGAGCCAGCAAGTCAGACAGTGCTTGTGAGAGATATGATTCCCCCCAGATGCAATGCCATTACGCCAGCCGATCATAGATACGAGTTTTGGGTTAGCTGGTCCAATTGTCCATTCGACGAGGCCTCCGCCACAGCAGCCGACTGAGCTGGTCTACTGTACAGCCCCTGCGCAATCCAGGAAAAGCTCGAACATCCACGTCGAGGTATGTATGTCAATCTTAGCCGGGCCTGTCTCACTGATCCTGAACACGATGCGATTTCAGGACATTCGACCACAGTGCACGAGCGCAAAAGTCATAGCTTCTTGCCGTCCCTTCGTGCCTAGTCTTGGCCGCCAGATCATGTGAGTCATGGATTATCTCGCCGATCTTCAGGCTAATGAATGACAGTGAACCATTGACATCGCACTAGAGTGCCCCCGAGGCTACAGCACATCCGTTAGTGCCCAATACAAAGCCATGGCGTACATACTATTCATGGCTCCGTCGCTTCAACCACGCAACATAAACTAGCCGAAGAATAAAGAATAAAGGAGCGGGCCAACAACAGGTACGTACACTCGATTGCGAGGCTCGCTGCATGGAAGCTTGAGACGTCTATTCTTCCTGATAATGTGAGTGATTTATCGCGACTTTCGCTGCGGTAGATCAGTTGTTGCAATTTTTTGTGCTCCAAACCACGAACATCATTACTAATTTTAATGCCATTGCTTAGGAGCAGCCATTGCCACCATGAAACATACCTGTTGGGAGTTCCATCGCTGGATCGGAGATATGGCACGACCCGTGCTCCATCGCGTCTTCCGTCCTCGACCTCACCGCCTTCACTCCATGAATGGCAGTCTCCGGTCGTCCGCGTTGCGAAAGATTCATCCATTACGACTATATGATTGCTTGTGCCTGGTGAGGTTGTCACGGCCTGTGCCGCCCGAGAGAATGCGCGTTATGCCGCAGCCCGGTTTTTCTGGGGCAATGGCCGGAGAGTGCGACGGACCAGAATACAACATGGCATGAATCGTGTGCGTTGTTTTGCCGAAGAGGATTGTAAGTGATCTGTTTGGCAAGTTCATATGACCACGAAGCTAACTGATCGTCTCGTCTCAAGCGTACAAAGCGTGCCCTCTGCGAACTCTATGAAAGGTAAGTCATAACAACTCGTCCAAGTGGTAAGCCTTGCTGACTCGTATCGTACAACAGGACGCCCTCATTTTCTCTGCTCGAGCTCCCCTATAACGATACGATCGCATACTGTCTATCATTACCACATAACTACTGGTGGCATCGATGATGAGCCAATGTAAGGTCCAGATCGTCTCGGCCCTTCTCTCAGTCGTCTATGTGCATTAGTCATGTGCTGATGTGTCTACCCGATACAAAGCTCAAGCCACAATGGGCCTGTACTACCGTGCCTCGGCATTCGAACACCGCGAAATAATAGCCTCCTTGTGGATCAAATTCCTGACGTCCAATGGGTGATCCTCATTATCCTCGATAAATCGAAGCCATCGGGCGGCTACATAAGCTGATGAAGTCGGAAACGGTACGAGAGCTCCCTCATGAGCATCTGTAAACTCTGGTTGATATTCAGGCCGGGGATTCAGCGATAAGGGGGTTGACCGAGTCAGAGACAGAACAACAAAAGCCTGGGAAGCTTTTGGAGGGGGGTGCGGTATGGCTTTTCGGTCACGACTTGAACACACGATCATACTCGGGGCACTGTTTTCCGTATGTCCTGCATCTTGCACAGTTGGGTATTTTTTTTTTTACATCACACTGTCTACTCATTAAAAAAATCGTCATAGTTGAGGTCGGAGACAAGGATGGCCTCCGGACTTCCGCCTTTACTAACCTTTACCTCTTCCTGTGCCAGGCATATTTACTGGGGTGGCACGACAGAAAGATACGAAGGGACAACGTGATTCCATGAAATATCACGAAGATCAAATGAGATTACAAGACACTTTAACCGCAACAACAACGCGGTGAATTGGATAAGTTTAGCGTGATTGGTATTTGTTTTCCGAAAACAAGTGACAAAGCGTGGAGATGTAGCCTAATGCGAAAGTTATTGTAGCCAACTTTGTCGATTGATCCGACTTCGCAGGTCAATTATGTGGGATGGTCCCTGACTGGCACACCGATGCGTGTAAGGGTTAGAGAAAGGAGAGCCTTCAAAATGAGCTGGTCATCCGAATCGTTCATATTGCAAGCTCATTATGCGGACTTTTCCGGGAACTCGCTGTTTTCTTGTTCTTGTGGACCTTCATATGCCGTTGCAAGTTTGATACTACGGAGAAGTGCCGCTCGCAACCTTCGACGTCACATGCGAATGCTATACAAATATCAGTACCGGCTTCCTGAAATTGCTCTTTCTGAAGTCGGGGGTTCGACTTACGCTTCTCGCCAGTGTGGCTATACATGTGTGTCCGCAGAGAAGAAGGACGTATGAATCCCCTATCGCAGATC
The DNA here is from genome assembly GCA_003138045.1 of Penicillium sp. MA 6036. Lineage (NCBI taxonomy): Eukaryota > Fungi > Ascomycota > Eurotiomycetes > Eurotiales > Aspergillaceae > Penicillium > Penicillium sp. MA 6036. Next base: position 23,209 of record QAGG01000220.1, read on the forward strand.
TTGCACTTGTGCTTTCTCTGTATCAAAGGTGTATTCGAGCTAACATGCCTCATCATGGACGGGGGAAATGGGGGTGTACTACCCAGCAGAAGACTGGCAGGTGGGGTGAGAGTCCGCAAATCGTAATTTTCTGATGTTGTGGAGCTGCTGTTGGCTATGGAGGGGTAAACAGAGCCCAACGAGGCGCTGTAGAAAGCGTAGTTGCCGATCCCGCAGTTTGTGCTGAGCGCGTCGTTGAAGGTGGCTTTGGGTGGTGCCTGGGAAGAACCCACTTCAACGTCTCTTGATAAGTCCTCGCATTAGCAATTGGAGAATCGCTTCTAACTTGATTCGAGACACTCACGAATGCGAAATATAATAAGCGTCCTGCGACAGGCATGGATAAATTGGGTCATAGCGGACAGGCGCGAAGCTGGAAGGGGCAAAATCCCTCGTGGGCGGCAGCTCCTGTTGTATCCCCATTACCTCGGGGCCGTAGCCGGCAATCATGAAACTGTAACATGGTGCCAATGCGGGAACACTGGGGTAGGACATGGACATGACGGGGCGTTCAGCCTCATGCTTAGCGGTAATGCTCGGGACGCTGGCGCTATTGCCCCAGGGGGTTGCATAGACCAGGGGAGCAAAATAGGAGTCGTGCGTGGTGGCCTGAGGGCTTCTATCTTGGAGCAGGTTGTGGTGATCAACATTTTCCAGGTTCAGCCAACTATAGTGGTGGGCTTGTTTTTCTTTTACCACCGTCATGGAGACTTGGGCGCGAGTTGCGAATCGATCGTTCGCACGCCAATTGAAGGTGTGAAATCCGATGTTTTGTTTTCGGGCGTGTTCTGTTGACGGGTTAACGAGAATCTGAACTTAAGCTGATCATCTTGCGTGTCAATACAAGGGTGTATAAATATGGAGGAGGTATATAAAGAGAAGTTGATAAGCTCAAGAATCCTGAAGATAATAATTCTCTTTCTTTGGATTGCAGCTGAAGAGAAAGGCAATATACGGAAAGGGGGTAGATCATTGGTTGAGCGACTCCGTAGGGTGGGCGCCACGGTAAATATTGTATACCACTTACCGACGTCGGGAGCGGTTAAACTAGTCACGATGTCTCCGGTCCGTTGCTATGTAAAATGGCGAGCCCAGGAGCCCAGATCATAACGCAGTCAAGACGATGGCCAATATTAAAGTCAAAATTTATCTTATACCCATGACTTACGGGGCGAAATCTCACAGCACAACTACTTTTCAATGCTCGACTAGCGCTGCTTTGAGTGAAAATATGTTTTTGGGTATGCTCAAAGGGGAGCCGGAAGGAACATGGCTTTTGGGCTTGCAAAGCAAACTGGCAAGGTTTACTCCCTGCTCTATTCAAGACCTCGCATCATGTGATTGGATGTTAACATGGACAACCCGTGTAACCCCGGGGTTTCCCCTGGGCATGCCGTTCTTCTCCCCGATGCGAGTCCAACGCTTTTTGCGGTCGGTGGCGAACGCAGAATATAGAATCAAACTATTTGTTAGCTGGTAGACTGGGCCATTGTGCGCCGACTTTACGACCCTAATTCACCAATCACCCATTAACCCTCTACTATCATCTTCTCTCTCTGCTCTCTCCAGACTGGATGCACGTTCATGTTCTTCCACAGACTCTCGGTCTATAAAGCGATGTATCCTTGAAAATGAAGGGGACGACGTACAAACACGGTGTGGACCCGCTGAATGTACGGCACTATTGATAATGGGACGAGAGGGGATTGATATGGTTATGTATGACTGGACAGACAGATCAAAACTACTCGGGGTAATTGAAAAATTAAAGAGGAAAATAGAGATCCTATCTTGCCCATCTTTCCTAGCCACAAAGGGTACTACATTTTTCAGTAAAACCGGAACTGGACATGCAAATGGTGCATGACAGGGGTGTATGTGAATTAGGTTTGCCGGGATGTGGGGCCGGCAACAATGCAGTCGCAAAAACTCGCCCACGGCCCTATTATGGGTAATTTCCTCATGACAAACCAAACTTTACTTCGGTATCTGCAAAAGGCTTCTGGGGATAAATGAATTAATATGTTTAGGCCCATGGTCAATGTTCCGGAGTCTCCGAAATAGGTGGCCTACAGAGAGAACTGAGGTTACTGTAGAGGCAAAAAAAGTCGTTGCAAAGATAGCGGATCGGTTTACTTCCCGTGATGATTGATGAAATTATGTCAGTGGTTGATTACCACTAGAGCCCGTTTCGGAGAGGCTCTACAGAAGAGGAGCTTACTAAGTGTTGTGATATGAGGCTGGTGCAGATCAGGAACCAAGCCGCACCGTCGGAATTAGCTCCGAAGTGTCTATACGGACGACCAAGTTGATTGGAAATCAACTTGGCTCATTGTTGTATATATAGGCACATGTATCACTCTGAAAGAACAAGTTAATTCATACCTCTGAACTACAACAGGGCGAAGACGGTTCAGGCCGTATTGGACTTCGCCGAGGCGTCACAGAGGTTTCGCAGTCGTGCGCCACAAGGGCAGCCTAACAATGGGAGCGGCAATGGGCCAGGGTAGGCCGTGACGAGGCTCTAAGTTCATGTCAGAAAGTGGATCACTCTACATGTCCTTCATCCATGATATATAGTTGTTGTATCCTGCATATCGTTCGCGAAGTTGAACCCTGGATTGAGGTACAAGTGTGATGATTCATCTATATGAAGAGATCCAGCTATTTGTAGTTGCAGCAGCTCATCTCCCTGCTGCCTAGCGGAGTGTCTGCCTAACAGGCAGCCACTCCTATAGATCTATGTACATCACGTGACCTGGGATCCAACTCGCGAGGGGACAGGGTAAATGAATCCTACTACTACTACTACTACTTCCTGTATCTGTATCTCTCACAGGCACCGTCTGGCTTGCCCATCCACGGTGTATTCTATGAATGTCAGTACAGTTGAATTCAGTACTGGGTCAAAGGTGGGGAACTTATCAAGTGACTCAAGACACAAGCCTGCTCGACTTTGCATAGTCAAGTGAATTAATTGTAGAGCAAATTGTCCGGGGTAGAGGACGTATTTATAGGCTTCTCGGCTCATCCTGTCAGCTACGTGCGCTGCTTGGTAGAACGCGTTGGGGGACACCTCTTAATTGAGGCCTGTTGAAACCCATTTCTTCTTTTTACCGCAATTATTTGCAGCGACATTATAAATGCTTTAGATTCTCAGCGCGAGAGACGAGCAAGAGCCGTGTTGAGCAATAGCATGCTGAGTTGGTCAAGAAGCGTTGGCTGACTGTTGAATCATTCACGGCCCTCTTAAATTGAGGCTCTGAGTACTGTTCAATTCGCAATGACAGGCTCACATTTCTTGTTCTAATACCTCATCTGTGAGCAACTCAACGTTAAATCACCGAAACACGCCTACAATTTCATCCCGAGAAGTCATGAATTTTTTTTCCTTAGTCTCGCTTTAGTGTTGTGTTGGTTGTGTTGAGCTGTGGTCACGGTTGCTTGTGCCGACCCGCAAACCTCCTTGAAGCTTGGCCCTACATGACTCAATATTTTGAACTCGTAAACTTCATTCAGGTACTTTCGTTAGATTTTATTTCTTTTCTTTTAAGTTGTTCTAAAATTTACCTTTTTCGTCAGTCAGAGTCCAGTGGCCTTCGAATGTGGAAGATTTGTCGGGTTTCAAATATATATTTCTTAATTAGGGTGCTGTTAAATATGAATTACACTTGACATCTCCAACGACATCGCAGTTTACTTGCTCGTGGCACCCCAATCTAATAATGACGCATGTGTGGGTCCTAAAGTAGGTACGCATTGTTTCTTTTCCAACTGATTATGCGACAAGTGGATAAAGGCGTTAAATTGACACCTCAGATAATGATCCATTGGTTGGTGTCGGTAAAAGTGGAGAGGGATCTTACTAGCGCAATCTGTTTCATTCAACACCCACTGCTTCCTGATTCCCAAGGCAATAACTGCTGAATCAGCATATGGGAGCCCCTTTATTTTGTCGGGACGTGGTCGTTACAGTACGGACTAGTACGGGCATAGCCAATTGAGTACTT
>QAGG01000221.1:0-26632 GCA_003138045.1 Penicillium sp. MA 6036
GGATTGGTGTTCTGAGGATTGGTGTTCTGAGGATTGGTGTTCTGAGGATTGGTGTTCTGAGGATTGGTGTTCTGAGGATTGGTGTAAAGGCTGGTACAGACTATGAATCAATTGATCGATCGATTGGCATGTGGTTTCATAGATCCCAGTCTACTTCCAGAAACGCAGCATCTATTCCAGGAACGCAGCATCTATGCCCAGTAAGGTAGCATCTATTCCCAGTAACGCAGCATCTATTTGTGAGGGTCTCACGTATCCGTAGATGAGGACAGCGTATTCAGATGAGTAGTCAATATTAAAGAAAGCTATAGTCGACTCTAGATACAAGACGTAGCGCAAGGAAGCAAAAGGAACAGGCTTCCTCGCATTCAGGAGAACCCATATGCGCCATGTGGGTCCCGCAGATCATTTCTCCAAACATCCTGTATATTTCATGTATATCCCTGACAGCTAGGATAAGGTACAGACGCTTGATAAACTGTCTAAAAACATTTGAGTTTAGATTCGTGTGCAGTATCAGGGAAAGAAAAGAAAATGTCAAACCAAGAATACGCATAAATACACCGTACTTAGCCTAGGCTGAGAAGGTGTGCACCTTTTTGGCCTAGCGGTCACGAAACGGGCGGTTTTCTACCCGACAGAAAACATGTATTTTCCTACCATAATCGAAACACAATATGGTTTCCATCTACTCCATTTCCCGCGCTCGAGATACGCCCGCAACGGCCGTGTGGTTTTGACCTCCAATAGGTGCTCCGCACTCTGGGCATCTAGCTTGCTCCATCGGCATACCACACTCTCCAATAGCAAACTAGAAAATATTGTTAGCTAAGTTGTCCCATTAAGGTAACTTGGGACAGTGGACAGATCGAGACTAGGGAAATTTACTCACCGGATGTCCGTTGACGCAATTGTACCAGTGCCCAGAGTGAGTCGCTATCCCTCTTCGCCCACTGACCATGGCCGTCTTGATTGATTCCAATTCTTCTAAAGTCACTGTCTCATATCGCGGCCCTTCGTAGAGACGGGTCATTTCCTGGACCTGTTCTTGGAGCTCGGGGCAGTTCCCCAGTCCGTCGCATAGTTTTAACGCAGTGGTGAGGAGATCACGCATGGTTTCAGTGCGATTTTCGAGCTTTCCAGAATTGGCGCCAGCTTCTTTGGGATTCAGATCTGATGTTGCTTTTGCTGGATGAGTGCGGCGATACCACGCGTCCAGCTGGGCGATTTTCGCAAATGAGATGGTTGCCGTGATGACGATGCGGTAGAGACTTCGTTCATGCGCCTGAGTTATCAAGTCTCGGTAATTTTCCAACACCCGAGTCAACATTGGTGATACTTTGGTAACACCTGGCCGTGCTTCTGGAGGATCTTTTCTTGACTCCGCAACTTTAAACAAATGGCTAATTGCAATTTCTTGGGATTTCATCTGAATTAGCCTTGCGCCGAGAGTAATTTGACTATCAGGTTCCTGGATTGCTAGATTCGTTGCCTCCATTCTGGCTGATAGGGAGGCAATTTCGTCCTGTTCCAGTTTCTGGCTGGTGGTAATCGCATCCATGAGCCGTTTCATCGGTTGATTCTCGGCCTGCATGGTTTTGCTAAGTTTCAAGGCCTCTATATCAAGTGCTTTGAGCTTTGCAGCGGCGTTCCCAGGGAGCAGAAACGCCCCCTTGGAGCTGAGCTTGTGTTCAATATCATTCAGACGCGATTCAAGGTTTGCGAGGTCTATGCGACCTTTGGCAAGGAACCGCTTGTAAGTCTCGTCCATGACAGCACGATTGACAACACGATTGTAACGTTTCGTCACAAATTGGCGAATGGGCTGTTTACAGTCAGGGCACGAGGGTATGGCTGTGGCGAGAGAAGAAGATAGATCGCGGAGGTCTTCGAACTTTCCATCTTTATCCCTTGTGTATACTTGATCCAGGCCAACCAATCCATCAACCGACTCACTTGTAAAGAAATGACCGCATCCAAGCACGATAATCGGAGTTTCATCGAGGTTGATTTCGGAATAGTCTTTCATTTCGATGAAGTCAACACGAGCATCACTCTTGTCGCCGCACTTTTGACACAGATTGTTTGGACAATCTTCCCCACAGAGGCTTGGACACTGGTGGCCGCATTCAAGATTTTTAGTGCATCGCTTATCGCAGGGAAGTCGATTGCATGGTGCCGCACAAGGCATTGAGCAGGAGCCTTGATGGGCGCAGGACCAGGTGCATTTCTCGATGCATGGTGCACATGCCTTTTCGCAAGTTGAGTCGCATGCTGAATGCGAGCATCGGACCTATGGCATGGTTAGTGTTTCTGTATAATGATGAGATAATGGGTGATTGTGAGTCTTACTTCGCACTTTGCCTCGCAGGAACCGCAGCTTTCCCCTTCGTGGCATTCCTTGGGACACCTATGGTTGCAAACACCATGTGGACGGTCACATATTTTTGTGCACTTCGGATGCTTGGTTATTCTTCTTCCGTCAACAACTTCCTGGAGACAATTTCCACAGCAATCACTGCAGTTGTGGCCACAGCTGAGGATATCGGTGCATGGCTCAGGGCAACGGAAGATCGGGGACGTGACATCCTTAAAACAGCCAACCTTGATTTTATGGCCACACTTAGGAACAGTCTTTTCAACCTCGACATCGCACTTGATGAGCTCCAGGTTCAACATCTGATGGCAATAGAGGACCTTCTTGATATGACCACAAGGAAGCTCAACGTCTTGAATCTTCGTCAAGCAAAGGCCACAATCTTCACCACAAAGCTTAGGGCATTCATGGTGACAGGTTGATCGGATACGTGGGCAAGGCTTTCCGCACGCAAAGCCGTCGTGCATGACCGTCGAATGGCACTTGGCCTGGCATTGATGGCCACATGGCTCAAGTCGTCGGTCGCACGGGAGACTGCACCCACCCTCTGGACTCTTCCTTTCAAAGTCGTGAGGCTCAGAGCATAGAATAGGCGTATCTGGATGGCGAGGACAGCACAGAGCCAACTCCGTACCAACTGCATTCGCACGGGAGAGCTGAGAGTGGACATCGGCCCACATTTCCACATTGAGATATGTTTCGGCATTTCCGATGAGGTACATGCCATGTTGAGCCCGGCTGAGGAGCACGTTAATGCGGTTCTCGGTGCGCAGAAAGCCAACCTTGCGCTTTTTGTTGCTGCGAACTAGGGAAACCACTATCACTTTTGCCTCCTCGCCTTGGAAATTGTCGACTGTGGCAAGGCGGAGCGTCTGAAGCAATGTCTTTTTCTCAAGTGCCTTGCGACTATTTGACTCTGGATCCTCATCTTCCACCTTCTCAAACCCATCTGCAGCCAAGGTTTCTAGGTCTCGCTCGCTGAGGCAAATCTCGAAATCTTTGCTAAGCGATGCCCTGAGCTTCCGCAACTGCCCGGTATATGGGGTTAAGAGGGCAATATCCGTGCTCTTGTACTCTCCTTGCCGAACAAGATGCCGAACAAGAGCAGTAGCCATATCGACCTCCCACTGGTTGCTATGAGACTTGACACGGCTGCCGTCATCTCTCGAGTCTTCCTCGCATTGATGGTCCAGCCAGAAGAGGTTGTCCCTCATTCCAACAACATTGGGTAAAGCTGTGGTGCTTTCATGGTCCTCGAGTTTGGGATAGACCCTCCTGATAAGTTGCGAGATTTCGGGTCTCATTCTTCGCTGTACATTAAGCTGTGCAATAGGGGCAGGCTTGAGACCTGGCTCGCCGAGAGCGCGTCTCTCAAACTGGCTTCTGTCTAGCTGCCATGCCATTCCTGTGGATGATTCAAGACTGAGTGAATAATTTTGAATCTGGGGTCGCAGCTGTCGATGATCTCCAATCTGAATGAAGTGCTCAACACCTGGCATGAGGGCTGAGATGACGTGGGCTTCCATCACTTCTGCTGCTTCCTCGCATATAATGACCTTTGATCCTAAGCGGCGCAATGTCTTGATGTGGCGTGCAAGGGATGTTGTCGTGATTCCGATCACATCTGCTTGAATCAGGGCTCGGCGATTGACCTCATCATGGACTGCATTGATGTCGTTGCGAAGGCTCGCGGCGTGATCAATGGCCTCAAAAATCCGGGCAATTTCGCTTTCCCGCCACTGTTTGAACCACTCCATTGCAAGAATCTGGCGTTCCGGCTTTGTGAGAGTATGAATATCTTCCTGGGCAGCACGTGTCAAGCGTTCCAAGCGCACAACATCAACTTCATCCTCGTTCTGACCTTTCTGGATTCTCGTCGATTTGACCCCAAGCCAATGAAGCAATTTGTCATCCGTGACAGTTGTGAACCCTTCCAGATCCGGTCGGTCAAGCTGCTCATGTATAGCAGGCCATTTTCTGCGCACGAAGTTCCCCATAGCGGCCCAAGATAGGCCCTTTTGAGACTGGTGTAGAGGTTTCATTGCATATCCAGCATCTTCCATGTGGGCTTCGAGTTCCCCGTAGGACTTGCCGACGGTCTGCGACTCTACCTTCGTCTTCCCAAAGTCTTTACTGACAACGCGAAGGTTCTTGCCTTCAAGCTCGGGGGCCTGACTGCGGCCACCAATGCGTATCACCTTCTGGATGCCTACATCAAGAAGGTGCTTTAAGAATTGGTCCAAGGCATGGTTGGTATAACACCTATGGTTGCCGTAAGTAAGAATACCGGAAGGCATGAACTCACTACTCACATCACAATGACCGGTTTAAGGTTTGCATTTTTCTTAATTTCAAGCAGAGCTTGGACAACCTTAACGCCTAAATAGGACTTTCCGGTGCCTGGTGGGCCTTGGATTAGGGCATACTCTCGTGTGAGAGCTGCGATAAGTCCCTGACACTGGCCATAATCTAGACCAGTCTGAGTTTGCAGCTTCAAGGTGTCAACGGACTCAGGGGTACTCGGATCCAATGCAACGTTGTCAGCGGTAGGGGTTGCGATCGAAGTCAGGGGAAAGATAAACCCTGGTTTACGCGCATATGCCGGTGGGGGGATATTGTGTCGATCTTCATCACTCTTGTAGTCTGGCAAGACCCACTTTCGGAATGCCAAATCCCCTTCGCGTTGGATTTGTTGCAGGTTTTCCAGGATAGGGACGAACGTGGCAGGGATCAAGCCATGGAATTCAACCAGAATGCCAGTGAGTCTCTCACTGTAAAGCTGGCCCAGGAACATCAGTTCATGTTGTAAACAAGCCGCAAGTTTGACCGTAATACTAGGTGAATGTCTGTCAGACACAAGACTGCTCTTGTTCTGGTGCGCTTGGTTTTTGGAAGCATTCTTCACGGTCACTTCGAGGAAGATAAGCTTTCTATGAGTTCCTTGGGACGTCAAAAAGCAGATGAGGCTTCCCTCATCAAGTCGACTAGAGTCTTCCCACCATTTGGATTGCTCTTTGGACGTCCTTTTGCGGAGCTGTGGTGGAATAGAAAAGGATACAGTTGCTTCGAGCTCATTCCTATCATTGATAAATATGTGCTGAACTTGTGCCCCCGGGTAGAGATGTGCCGCGCTGTCCTTGCCTGATAGATAAGGACTTCGTGTTAAATCAGTCTGCTGCTGCAGACCCCTAAGAACATCTTTCGCTGAGCCAAAGATATCGTGGCGTAGCAGTCGGAACGTTGAATCAATATATCTTTGCAAAGGGTCGGCGAGAAAGTGCGGTTGTAGGAAATTGGTAGAGGGTAGATATTCTGGATTGATGTTGACAATCTCTCCAAGAGTAGGAAGAATCAGAATTTCGGATATATCTGCGAGGTCGTTGTCGTGTCTCCCGCCAGGTGTTTGCACATCCATTGGAAAAGACGACAGGACTGGCCTAGTCCTCTGGGGATCTCCCTCATGCACCCTGGGTGTAACAAGGTTGCGGCTTGCGCTAGTTACCAGGCTCTGCATGACTTCTATTCTGCTCTGAAGTCCGTCGAGGTCGGCTTTCGAGCATTCTTCCGTTATTTTAGAGGCCAGTTCGCGGGCTAGGTTGAGCAGTACGGGGAGTTCATCGTGAAATCGAGCGCGTCGGGCCCTTGACAAGAGCTGGTAAAGGGCATTTAACAGCAATTTCACCGTGTCTAGTGAAATAACCGACGCAGATTCGCTGGTTTCTTCACCTCTGCCCATGAGGCTCTGGCAGACATCACTCAGATATCTGATCGCTCGATCTCCATTCGTGCCACCGAAGGATGTGTACAGAGTGCCAACATATGACTCGATAGAAAGACAGTCCAAGAGAGAATGATGCGTAATGACTTTGAGGAACGGCTCATCATAAGCTGGAATAATTCCCTCAGAATTGTGCGCCTCCGCAGTTGCCAGGATAAAATCATATCCATGAAGCTCGTCATTCACAAGATCTTTGGCGAGGAACTGATGATTCTCTCTACTGTCGCTTTCCAGAATTTCGAGAGCCCCGTTCCAGAATTGAAGGAGCTCCTCTTGTTTCATCAGAGAATACACAGATCTTGATATCCCGTTTCTCAGGAACCTCTTCCAGTCCAAGTATTGATTCCGAGCGTCCAGATCATGGGTTGTGGGATGGTATGCAGCCGGGTTTGACCTGAAGTCGGAAGCCTTATTCACATCGTGCGAGAATCTGCACCTCTCACCGTAGTGGCACGTGCCACGTTGAAAGTGCACACAGAATGCTTCCGACTGATTGCGCTTTCTGAAGCTGTTGGGTCCTCCTCGGTTGCTCGTATTGCCCCGAGATCGCCAATTTCCGCGGTGAGTCATCGTGAAAGGAGACAGCTGTAGAATTTGTAGCTCTCGTGATCCTTAAAGCAGTAAAAGTATTTCTAACGCGGAAGGTTGTACGGATGGATGGGTGGATGTGATTGTCCGGAGAAGGGAAAGATAATTTTGGATACGCCAGGCAGGTATCCTCTTTGATAAGAGGGACGTAAGTAAGACTGCCTTGTACTTTGTAAATCTGACATCTCCTAACGTCTTGCAGGACAACTCATACCTGCATAACCCCTCTTTTCAACATCTCTTTACGGGGGGGGAGGGGGAGGATCCAATATTTGCCTTTTATCTCCGCTCGCTTTTTTGGTTCAAATGTGAAGGAGGGTTGGATGGACATAGATAAATTCGGTCCTCCTTCCAATCCTCAAAGTACAGTCACCGTAGCAAGACGAGTATTTTAATTGCATCACTCGGTCCTTCCGTCCTCCAATAAAAGCCGTTTGCTTCGAAGGATAACTTGCGTTGTGATCTCGCTGTGAGGATGGTGCATAACGAAGCTAGTAGTCAGCGAAAACTCTTTCCAAATAGAGAGAATAGGCTTACCTATCTCGTTGTCAGTCTGTCCGCGTAACACGCTACTGTATACTCTAGGCTTTGGGGGGTTGGACATCATGCAGTCACTACCCAACGGACCTTATCGACAAGTAATGACTTACCTGCTCTATCCCTTGCCAGGAAAAGGCTTGCTTGCTTAATGCTGATGGTCCCTGATTGAGCCATCAGGTCTCAATACACATCGGCCATTACGGGGATGATTGGCTCTTAAATGTTGCATAAGATGCCTAGTGGAGGTGGGCGACGTCTTACTATCCAGAACTGCGAACTCCAAACCGCGAACTCCAAACCGTGAAACTTCAAATCGCGGACACTCCCACCCTTGCTTAAATCTCTAGGTTAGCCGGCGATCCAATCCTGTAGTTGGCAGCGCCATGGACGTTTAGCTAGCGACTCTCCCACGAACCCCACTTTCAGGCCATTTTTGGAACGAGTCAGCGGGGTCGCCTTCCATTCCGGCTCGCCTGATCTCCAGGGTAAAGGGCAAGACCGCGGGGCCACCAATGACGCAGTGACGCCTCAACGGTCCAGACTCCGCATCCAGCCGATGATTGGTTTACATGAAGATGACTACTGTAGACGTGCTGTTGTGACGTAACTAACCGTAATGGGCTGAGCTTACCATACCAATACCGCGCCCTATCTCACCCCCAGACCTGTCCGAGTTCGATGCGTTGTGAGAAGGGTTACCAGAGCCTCATCTGTGAGGGAATTAAGATCCTTTCCATCCAGTGGCAAGAATCCATCATCCTCACGACTTTGTGGCTTGACGTGGGGATGTCGGTAGGTGGTATTCAACATATTACGAGTAAAGATATGTCGGAACGTGGTCGTTACAGTACGGACTAGTACGGGCATAGCCAATTGAGTACTTGAGAGTGTGTTTTCTATATACTATAGAAAGTGCAGAATAAATAGGGGATGAGCTTAGTAAGGTCGTTGAGAGCCTTACGATCGTCAGGCAGAGGGGGTGCTGAATATTCCTCGGGCGCACTAGTAAAATGGCGACCCTCTTTTGTTGACAAGATACAAGGTGGTCTTGTCTCAGGGCGGGCTCTGTCAGAAGAAAGCAAGCCTGCTTGGGGCGCTTCTCCAAGGTGGAGCGAGGAGTAGTCAGGAACCAATCACACATTGGCTCCTCTGATCCGTTGTTACTCCCCCACTTTCTTTTTTAAACGGTACTTCGTGCGTTTTTTCCCAGCTCGCTGCCAATCGCTCCTTGAAGTAATTGTATCCATTTTATGATGTCCCTCCACCATGCCGTTGTTTATCACAGTACGACTACTAGAGAATTACCAGTTACAGTAATCACATTGCCGCTGTGCTCATGGGAATTGGAGGTACACTGGCCTTGGGAATGGTGTTGGTTGTTATTTATGATTTTCGACTGAGCTGGACCAATGTCAAGCTGCTGCGCGCAGAGCGGGATCATCTGGAGCGTCTGCGGCGATCGGGGCCTACACAACACAAGAGATTTTCACGCATAAGAATAACATATATGAATGACAAAACTGCTTTATAGGACAGAATGCGGGTCCGCGAGTGATACAATTGAGATAATGATCTCGCTACGGTTACTGTACTTGTTAAGGATTGGAAGGGCGGCCGAATTCATGTATGTGCTGACGAGGCAAATCTAGATACAATCGGGTCGGCGCATGTGTCGGAGACAATGAGCCTGAAACCAACCGAAAGTTCAAGGCATATTTGATGCCTGAGGCATAAATTGACACGGATCCAAGGGGTGAGTAAGCTCCAAGGGGTGAGTAAGCTGGTAAACAACCAGGCGCATCCTCCCGTGACCGTCCATTCCCCGCGCCAACCGGGCCCCCTACTCTGTTGACTTCGATTTGCATCATCCGATTATTTGCTGAAAACTGATTTCAACAAGGGATGGAGGAAACAATCGCCGAGCTAAGACGTCAACTTCAGGAAGAGAGACAGGCACGAGCAGACGAGAGAAAAGCGCGAGAAGAGGCAGAGCGACGCCAGGAGGAAGAAAGACAGGCGCGAGAAGACGAGAGAAAAGCGCGAGAAGAGGCGGAGCGACGCCAGGGAGAGGCGGAACAAAATGTGCAGCCCAACACACTGTTCACCCTTCTCGATCGCTGCCACAACTCTCTGTCTCAAGCGATCCAAGTTCAGACGGATGCAACTCTCACGACTCAGGGCGACGCGACCAACCCAGTGAACCGACTTTACCCTAAGCGCATAGTCCCTTGGCTTGACTTCCCTCAACTCCAAGAGCAAGTCTGGAGGAAACTCGACCGCACGGGTGCCTTCACCGCGCGCCCCCTCTTCCCTTCTGATACCCAAATAGATTATGTCGTTACGAATACCCAGAACCGGCCGATTTACTCGGAAGCCTCTCTTCGGAATTTTGAGCGAGACACAGTGGATAACTTTGTCGAAATGGTCATTAAGGCATTGCAAGATGATGAATGCCTTCGACAAGAGTTTGGAATCCAGGGCCGAGTCACCTTCTATGACCGCTCGAACCCATCGGAAACTTCACTGGAGAACAGCTTGGAGCATATGAATCTTCAGGATGCACGGACACCTCAACGACCAGCGAACGCCAGGCATGGGAGAGGCAGAGGAAGGGGGAGAGGAGCGGCGCAGAGGCAGAAGAGCGCTGGCACTGCACGAAGGCGCAATCGGCGCGCCGACCAGTTCTGCGTGCACAGTGTGGCCAACGAGCGACACAAACCGGTGTATGCAGTGGAGTTCAAAGCGCCGCACAAGGTGACAATCCCCGAATTGGTGGCGGGTCTACACCAGATAGATCTGGCTCACGATGTCATCGATCAGGGAGGCGACACATTTGAATTTTATGCCACACGCCTCATCGCCGCCGTGGTCACTCAAATATTCTCATACATGATCGACAGTGGGGTTCGGTACGGCTACATCTGCACAGGCGAGGCTTTTGTTTTCCTCCATATCCCGAAGGATGATCCCACAATGGTTCAATATTTCTTGTGTATCCCAAATCAAGACGTGCAGGCGGACGACGAATTGCGCCTCCACCGGACCGCCATCGGCCAGGTGCTTGCGTTCACCCTTCAAGCGCTGGCCGCCGAAGCTCCGCCTCAAGAGTGGCACGATGCAGCACACGATAAGCTAACGACCTGGAAGGTTGAATATTTAGACGTGTTGAGAGAAATTCCCGAAACTCTCCGTAAAGACCCGCGGGCCTCTAATTATCGGCCCTCGCACTGGAAACGAGACCGGAAAGTTCACAACACCCGCTCTCGCGCTCAATGTCAACCAGGTGCGTCTACACCGAATCACTCGTCGACTGAAGGCAGTGGGAGTGATCAAGAATCGCATTCACCATCCGCCGCAGCAGCCTCGCGTAGCCAATCGAGCCGTGGCCGAGGCAAGCTTCAATCAGCTAGAGGAAGCGAAGGGACACAAGCCGGCCGGAACAATAAAACTTCTCAAAAAGATGGGCAATCTACGCGACCATATTGCACCATTGCCTGCATCCGCGGTATGGTCAACCGAGATCCTCTGGATAAAGAATGCCCCAACTGGAAACTCCACGGTGGCCAGGGACACTCCGTGGGACCGCAGGAGTTCACACGCCAGCTTCACCGTCAACTTTCCCGAAACCGAAACCATGGGTTTGAACAACTTCATGTCTGTGGTCGGACGGGTTACCTCATCAAAGCGACTCTTCTATTACACGGATACACTGTGGTAATCAAGGCTACCACGGCGGACAAGCAACATCTCATTAAAGCAGAGGCAGACAATTATCGTTCTCTCAGGAGCCTGCAGGGAAAACAGATTCCCGTCTGTCTTGGGACATTTACGCCACGAGTCTCATATTGGTACCATGGCGAATTAATGGCGCAGATGATGATACTGAGCTGGTCTGGAAAACGGCTTCAGCATGTCATCAACGATGAGAATTCCAGATTCTTTCACCAGGAGCGCGACAAAGCTCTGACCGTGCTCCGGTCGCATGGAGTTGTCCATGGCGACAGTGAGTGGCGCAATATGCTGTGGGATGACCTGGGTGTTCGTTTGTTTGTCATTGACCTGGAGGAAGTGAAATGGTTGAAACGCCCTCGGGCTCTTGAACCAACCTCTGGCAACATGCGGCATGGTCATCGCGTCGGCGTGGGGAAGAGCAGAAAAAAGCTCCTGTCTAGTTCAACTGCTGTCTGCTCATGACGGCCCCCAGACCCATAGACCACTGCGTCAGTTGACGTTACGTCTACACCTTCAGATCACTCGTGATACCTGGGGGGAGGGAGTACAGCGTTGAATTCACAAATCGAACAAGGAAATCAAAGCCCTCGGGATAATACATGAAGACCTTAGGCGAGACAATGTCCTTTGGAGTGAAGAGCTTGGGCGTGCTTTGATCATCGACTTTCACCGCTCTACTTTGAAATGTCGACCGACTCTGCAGCGACCGAGGGCAGCAAAACGACGACTACAGGAGACGCAAAACTTCTTCGTGTGTCGTGAGAAGGAAATCCACTTCCTACCTTTTAAACTAGCGATCTTATTCTTGATACCCACATTTCTGTCGTCATCCATTTATTTCGAGGCGAAATGCGCTTCTATATATGCTTCGACACCACCGAATCATGATGCGAGCCGGGCTTCCGAACTTGAGGCTTTTTACAATGATATACCATTATGAAAGCATCGCAAAGGTTCATTTAATTTCAATACCTAGCTAAGACTGTCGTGTACTAACCGAAAATATTGCGATAAGTGCCCAACCGCTCGACTACCTTGAGGAACGAGATTATCCACATGACTTTCCCAGGTATGCTGTTAAACATACATTCCATCAGCAGGCCTCTCTCTGCCAAACTCCTTTGAAAATTTCTTATTTGATTCGGCGGCTAACTTCAAGTATTTGTAGTTCACCTGGTTGACGTCAGCCTCAGCGAGAGCGTGTGCAATTGCTGCGACGTTTTTGATCTGGTTCATGATTGGTCAGCAAGTGAGATGTTCAGTGCCACTCGGACACCCACCTCTCGTCCATTCAGAGCTAAAGACTCCAATCGTCGGAGTTCGTGCTCCTCAACAATGGCAGGTCCTTGCATCGTACATGCCTTGGACAGAAAAGTTGACCAGAGATCTCTGCGAAACTCTCTCGTTAAATTCTCATACTCAATGATCAAATGGATCCGGCTGAGAATTGCGTCATCAAACTGGATACCCCGATTTGAAGTCAAGAAAAGAATTCCTTGATAATATTCCAGCTTTCGGAGGAAAATGGTCACAATGCGATTATGGGTATCGTGGTAAGATGTACGCTGCTCCATGAACGCGTCTGCCTCATCTAAGAGAAGCACGGCATTAAAGTGTTTGGCGATCTTGAATACTGTTTCAAGTTGTTGCTCAAGCGCATTGGAATCTCCGTGGTTGACAACAAGTTCGCCTGCAGATATCTGGAAAAATCAGTGACGCCAAAATCAGCCGAGCTGGATGGTTCATACCGAATAGAGGGGGAGCTTGAAATACTCCGAGGTTGCCTCAACCGTGAAAGTCTTTCCGACTCCCGGTGGGCCACTAGCACAAGTTAGGTTGGGAAGTCTTGATAGCATAGACGCTCTGCCGACATACTTCAGAAGAATGTTGAATCCTTGGCCCTTTCCATCTATTACGTCATCAAACGGTACCGTCGGTATCAGACCCAGGCGGGTTTTCGCCAATGACAAGAGGAGTTTCTTGGTCTCGGAAGCTATCTTCAGGCAACCGAACGATTCGGGTGACCAATCCACGTCCCTAAGAGCACTAACTGCGCACTCCACTGGAATCACATTAGCCGGACACCAAACCATTGTCAGTCGTGTCACATACAGAACATTTTCTCCTTGAAACTGAAACAGCAAACTGTTGGGCAGGCGACCAGTAAATCGGCCTCGCTCAGCTTTTGTGCATCCATACCGTCTCCTCGCATTCTCTCCTTCTCTCGCTCACGGCCCTCCATGAGCATTGCACCAATGTCAAAGACTGAAATTCCATCCTTATCCTTGACCCCAATGTCGCGGAGTGACGGTCGGGAGTAGTTTGGCTGCATTTCATGGAAAAATGCGGCGTCCACTGCCACTCGACTGTTGATGTTGACTTTGATAGCCTTCCCCTTGTTCATAAAGAATGCGTTGCCTTTACAGTGCCGAATGTGTGAGCCGGCCAAATCCCGAAACTTTTGACCCCTCTCGATCAGGTCTTTCCGGACTTGCTCGTGATTTGGATGGTGGTGGAGAGGGAAGGCCTCAAGGGTCTCGATCGGCTTTGACCCGCGAAACTTTGCAACACGCAGAAAGATTCCGGCCTCGCCGAATTTGACTCCATCATAGTCAAGGAATCGGCACTCGAGATTCAACCACGTCTCGTCATTTTGTGTCATCTCTTCGCCCGCGTCGAATACGACACATCGCGGCTCTTTTGTGCCAATGCATGTGGTATAAACATGGCAACCAGGTTTGAAAAGCGCCCAAAGAAGGTCATATGTAATATGACCGTGCTGCAACATTGATTCGAGACGCTGCAAAGTAGAAGCATATGCGTGCTTGAGGTGGTCGATGAGCAAGAGGAGATGCTCCGCATGTGACGACCCATGGTCTGAACTGCTATCCATGTTCTCCGCACATCTGTCGAGCTCTGGGAGGAAATGAAGAAGGAAATTCTGCTCGATCTAAATCCACGTCAGCGTGCTCCTTGAAGATAACACTGTCTCAATTACCGATGGCTTGTCCTCCATCAGGCTAACGGCCATGATTTCGTGCAGCACGTCTCGCAGTATGTCGCGTAGGCCTTCCGACTTGATGTCTATGAATGGCACTGCCTCCTTGGACGTCCTGTCTGATCATACTATTAGTAGGTTTTCGGCCCGGCATGCAAAGGTGTTACGTACCAACACGTTCACGGACAACGAATGCATACTCAGCGTAGTCGTCCAGGTCATTGCTAGTCTCCGTTGGCTCGGCTATCTTGTATTTACATGCCTCTTTGTCCCAGCTAGACCCGTGTCAGCTATCTGAAAAAGTGGAAGGGGTGGTTGGCTGGTGGCTCATACGTTTCCGTAACCGTTTTGAATTGGGATTTTGATGCCCATTTCTCAAACGACTTGAAATCATCCGGTGTGGTACAGATCGGACTTTCGAGATCATCTGCCGCCTGGACCTTCTCTGCCTGCTCATTGCTGGCAAAACAGGACTGAATAGGCATAGCCGTCGCCAAGGGCTCAGCTGAACAACACTCATCATCGATGAGCTTCACCAGCAACTGCTTCAGGTGAACCACGTCCGGGCCTGGTTGGGAATGATCCTGGAAGACAGGAGTGCTTGCAGTTTGCGTGTTGGCAAGGTTGGGCAATACCTTTTTAAGGACTTCATAGAGCTCCTTCAGGTCCTCCACGGTAGCTTGAGGCCTAGCCAAACCATTCGTGGGGCTATTGGGCGGCGTCAAGCCCCAATGACAGGGAGGAGAAGCCTTTTTAGATGCCATGTTGTGCGATTTAACGATGAAGAGAAGTATGCTTGAAGTGTTGCAAAAGACTGGAATGACTATGATGAAACCAAAGGTCAACGAGAGCCTGAGAGTTGCGCCTTCTTATATGTTTAAATTGTGGTAATCCATGCCTGTCTCACTCTACTTCGGGCATTACATCCCATCTTCATCTCCATGTAATTAGTTCATGCAGTACTGTGCATGAACCTGGACGCGATATCCACATTAGCTCCCCAATTATCTCCCATCCAGCATGGCCAGATCTACCCATGTAATAACTTCACGAAGATCCTATACCGATTTAAGTGACCATACAACCGCGCTTTATCATACGCCATTTTGCAAAGCAACCCCGAGTATATGATAGCCGTGCCTTCCAATGCCCATCACAACTTCGCATATTTGTTACTGTACGTGTGTGTTGCCATGTTGTATTGATCAATTTCATAAAGAAAAAACGGTTGATCCGAAAGGGAATTGTACTCAAGGATATTAGCTTATGATTGGTTTGGTAAAGTTAGGTGATATTTTGAGCTCACCTAATTTATGGCTGATATTTCTACAGCCGTAATCGCTGCCACTGGAACATGACAACTGAATCTGGGATCGGCTCCAGTATTGGTATAATATAATTAAATTCGGGTACATTTGAAAATTCGCCCAACTTGGGTGGTTTGAATGGTTTGAACAAGTGTCGTTGTGATTTTTAGTTTTTTTTTCGTTTTTCTTTCCCTCCCCCTTATTGAGAATGATTGCCAAAACCTCGTGCTATTATGATTGCGCAATGCTTGGTCAAGCTAACAAGCAAACACATGACCAGATCTCGCCATGGCCAAGAGCCCATGATGCTAAGACAGAATTAAGGATGTATTATAGGCCATAACACATATAATATCGTGTCATAATTTATATCGCTTCTATTCAAATCTCTTGGCGGGTTTTGGGTCTGTGGCTTTGGCGTTGTATACAAGACTTAGGAATTGGGCGCTGCAACGTTGGGCGCAGCAAACCCCACATAGTCACATGATGAAGTTTTAAGAGACACCCCTCACTTTATACCTGTTTCTCTACGCTGCGTTTTAAATTTACGCCCCTAGACCTGACATGGAAGGAAGCACTTTCAGAACAAGAGGAAACAATTAGGCCAGTGCCTGTGACATTTCAGAAGAGGGCAGCCCACACACTACGACACCCTTTCGACTCAGCGATCGGACGCCCCATCAGGAACCACCGTGTCAGCACGAAACGTCTCTCAAAGATAGAAGAAGGCACGCCAAAGCGATTTTTATACTGCGCATAAGTGAGTTCGCTTTGGAATTAATGACTTGCATCTCGATTTTGCGAAGGGGTATCAACTCACCATTTGCTTAACCAGGAGGTCAGCCTCAGCTGGCTATGGCGGCCACGTATGTGCCGATATCTGAAGATATCGCGAACGATAAGACGAAACTCTCTGTGGAAGCTGTTAAGCATGTCCGTTCTCACTGAAGATTTATTACTTTAGAAAGCGAGCTGACCTTTTTTTTCTCTCCTAGTTCGGAGACGATTTCGATGAATCGAAAATGGAGCTTGACAGCAGCTGGACGCCTTATACCCTACGCCTCTTCGACGGCTGGCCAACCGAGCGTTTGATTTTATTCCGCCCACCGGCGGCCTCCAAATTCTTCGACTGTATAAGGGTCAAGGACGGGTTGACAGGCACAGTCGAATGGGAAGCACTTCGGAAAACCGGGATGTGGATGGGGCTCGTACCCGTCAATCACCAAATTGAGGCAATGTTAGTCGAGCTGAGGTTGATTGGACGAAAGTAGGTTGGGGGTTTGCGTTGAAAATAACGGGTAACGACGATTCCCAACCAAATCGAATAGCATCTTCTCGCGGTATAGAAATGAGAACTGTTGCCACGCGGTCGACAATGGGGATAGTGAGGATGATGCTGTGGCGGGCTGCTGATTGGGGATGGAGCTTCAAGAGTTTGTCTAACTTGGTAGGTGGAACAAGAAATGCTCTTTCAATGACTTCCTGGGCGCCTTCTGTTTGAGTATGAGCATCCCTTTGTCAAGGAAATTTGCAGGATCAGTTACCATCAACGTCGGGAACTTCACTTTGCTGTGTCTGTGCCTTTTGAGAACTTGAAACTGTGACTTTTTGGCCCGTTTCAACACTCTCTTGTACAGCTAGGCTATGTCAGCTGCCAGCCGTCCCTGCAAGGGTTGATGGATATACTGACCTGTCAAAAACTCTTTGAAACCAGACGATTGGCAAAGAGGGTGCTCTGTAACTAGTGTATTCAAAATTCTGTATATGTGAGTGGGCCAGGATAGTGAATTCCCAGGCTCTAAAAATTCAACGACGAAGTCAAATGTACTTTTCTGAAGTACATTTGAATCCCAAATGCTAGGAGCAAATGCTGCTGCCCACAAAATTATTTTGTCCGGGGCAAGACCTCGTAGTCTTTCACAGCGTTCCCGGGTCAATTGTTTTCTTTTTTGGACAGTCGGAGAATCCAGCTTTGACTCCCCAGGTGGGTTGAAGAACAGCTGCATGTTTCTGACGAAGAGGACAAGACTTTTCGGTTTCTGGCTGGCCATCACTCCCAATTTAGCAGACTCTGCTTGGGAAAGCAGCTTTTTCCCTTCTGCAACAACAGCAGCTTTCCGTCTCTTTCCCAAAGCTTTCACTTCATCCGCAATGTTATTTGCAATTTTCGCAAGATCTCGACTCGCAGTCTCCATAGCCTTGTATTCATCACCTGTGAATTGAAGCCTTCCAAATTGAATGCTATTAATCATTGCGGTAAGCTCACAAGCGAAATTATTAAAGCGACCGGTGATGACAGTTTGGAGGTCTGATGTTGGTTGCTCGTTGGTGTGGTGAGGTTCCATTTTGTTGATTTGGCGACGAACAGGCAAAGCAGAACCGCAAAGTATTCCGCTTTTTCATCGGAATTTATTGGCTTTTGTAAGTGATGAGAACTATAAATAGGTTGTTTCTTGGGGCTTTTCAAAAGTCCACCCAAATCATAGCACCCAACGACAGGCCTCGATGCACCCTGACTGCAGTTGCCCCTCTCACGCGCATGGGGCGGGCGTGTAGCATTTGCTGGCCAAACTATGCAACCTATGCACGTTCGCCAAGCTCGAATATCCGTCGCCTAAAAGTCAGGAATGCAATGCAGGTGAACTGAGCAGCGATATTCAATCTACTATGGGACAAGCGTACAATTGTTTTGAAAAGGGACCCAGGAGCGCTCAAGCCCCCAGAAATGTCCAAGGGTGGGGAGGTGGCTTATGCCTAGGTCTTATTTATCCAACATTTGCCTAGGCCCTGGATATAAAAATACGTCAGAAGGGTCCCAGCCGTCCACTTCCTATCTCAGATGCTCTCGGTCTAACGAGATAGTCCTTTTACGTTGAGGATGCGGCTCCGATGTTTCTTAGTGTGAGAATCTTGACGCAGCCATGCGCTAATGCACGGAGTTTCACATCCGTTCTGTGCTATGGTCCAATCATAAATGACTGCTTTGGCCCTCATCATGCAGCAGACAAGTGACTCCGAAAACTTTAGCTGCAGGTGGCGTCGTCGCCGGCATAAACAAATGGGTTAGGCGTTAGAAGTACGAGGGCTTTACGCGGCTCATCCTCGAAGACTGACGAGCGCCGAACGAATACTTAAAGACCACATATCGCTTCCTTGTCTAGAGCATGCCATTCTCTCTCTATCAACTGCTGCATCCACAACAGATATCTTTTTCCCAAGCTCATTTCCATCATGGCAGTCGCTGTAGCTGCTCCCATCGTTATCCCTGGCCTTCACGTTCCTCCTACCATTAAGGACCTTCTACAGTCATCGCGGGCGTATGTTAACCTTGGGGACTTGCAATTAGACTGGCCGTGCGCTAACCACACTGAAACAGTTACAATCTTCTACCGGACGATGGAGACCAGCCACAAGTGCAGAAGATTCATCTTCAGGAGCTTGCCAGTCTCTTTACACGTTTCAACGTCCAGAAAATTTTTGGACTCCACCTCATCCACGGGCATTTGTTGTGCTCAGCGGCCTCAAGGATATTTTGCAATTCCCTCCGAACTCTTGGGAGGCTTCCTAGTACAGTGTCTGTGTGTGTCATTTACCCTGACCCATCGCAACAAGTTGATTCTCCAACTAGACTAAAATACGAATCCGTACCCAGCCTGGTGGGTTGTGGTTAAGAATCCAACTATGAAAGCGATATGCAGGCTACCTCAACTATATATATATCCCTTTACGTACATGTAGAGTGATCCACTTCCTAAAACGAACCTAGAGCCTCGTCAAGGCCCTATCGTGGCCTAGTTGCCGTTCCCGTTGTTAGGCTGCCCTCGCGGCGCGCGACTGCGAAACCGTTGTGACGCCTCAGCAAAGTCCCCCACGGCCTGGACAGTTTTGGCTCGCGAGACGGTGTCTGGATTACCTTTTTCACCTTGTTTTGAGCCTCCCAGCAGACTCGATACGCTATTAACCGCGTCCCCCACTTTTCTCCTCAGATTTCTTCGCAACTCCACCAGCCTTGGGCAGTCCACAAGGACGTGAGTGACTGTTTCTTGCGCGCCGCAGTCGCAGCGGTCGTCGTCGCCGTAACCAATCTTCTTGCGGTAGGTGGACAGCCAGTTGTGGCCCGTGCGCAGCTGCGTCAGCAGGTATGCTGTCAGAATAGCTGCGGGCCTGTCGCATGCACGAATGAGATAGCAAGGAGTCTTAATTCGCAATGTCCCCCTGATCATACAGTTTTGTATGGTAGCGCGGACCCACTAGATTAGAGAATATTACGATCACGTTACTCAATACAACAAATGACATGACAAGGTTCCACACCTTCCGACATACGCCGCGGCCCCTCGGCAAGCTTCCGTACAGCTTCCTGGTGCGCGTGGCCGGTAAAGTATCGTCAAATTTCCGCAGATGACCGCCTTTACTGGATGCTCTCCACTTGAGTTGCCACTGAGCGGCGACGTTGCCGCGGCCAAAAGACATCAAGTAGCTTCGACAGGTCTATTTGCATATACCGATAGATCTCAGCCTCGGAGATTGGATGCCATCGGAACCGGTTGGGCCGTGAGCGGGGGCTTCTCTTGCGCAGGCGTCATTGATTGGAAGAACGAGACCATGAACGCCTGAGCTTTCTTCGCGTCGTCAACTAGCTCCCTGTCGCCAACCTTGAGGACGGGAATGCATCCCCAGGAGTCTCGTGGTTTCATGTAGGTCGCTGCCTTCCATAATTTCCCTTCACCTGCTTCGTCTAGGAACTTTGGTACTTGTCAGCTTTGGAGAGAAAGTGGAATAAAAAAAAACAAAAGAGAGAGAAGCTGAGCTTATCATTATAAGACACAAAAAGAGCAATAGTTCCTGAAGCCATGCCCATGGCATGCTCAACTCAGTCTTCCAGTCGAAGCTGCTTGAATGCATGCCAACCATCTCAGAGAAGCTTTTCTGTGATGCTTTCAATGCCTTGATCTCTCAAGGATACCATTCAGAGAAGTTCCGTGGCCCGTTGTGCAATTTTACTTGACGGAATTGATTCGGCGCCAACTTTGTTCTCGAGGCTCTCGCCGCCATCTGTCTGAATACCATCTAGATGACCCAGAGACCAAGGGAAATCAAATGTGGATATCTGGTCAATTGGAGGAAAATATTGAAGATCTGCCACAGCCTTTCTACTGAATGCGCATAGGGGCGCTTTTTGCTAAGATTGTCAGAACAAGGGATTTCACAAATCCATGAAAGTTTGTGATGAACCTATGCTTTAGAGGGGCTTGGGTAGAGTTGGTATTTGTAGGAGGCAGACCACGTCATTTGTGTTGTAGCCTATCCCTCCGAATTTAGTGCAAATCCGTCTAAATCATCTCGTGGGGATGTCGCTGGCACTGAAAATGATTTGCACGGATTGAAACAGGGAACAGTTATATTCACGGTCGATCCGACATTTGCGTTGAATGCAAGAAAACTCCCGTCTCCACTTTGTCCTTCGCATCTTTGATATAGGTCCAATATCATGTTTGATACTGAAATAGAGGTAAGCAAAAAGTCTGAACGGAAATCACCAATTCCTGAGCTAAGTTGACTTTGTACTCAATATGGTTGTGTTCAACCACCCCCGCTCAACCACCCTCGTGTTCAACCACCCTCGTTCAACCACTTCACCATCTGCAATGGTAGAACAAAGTATGATATTTACTACCAAACTAAAGGACTGATTTACAGATGGTCATCTAATTATTAACGTACCTATCCGTACAAAGACACCCGCAATGATATCATTATCTGTGTTCAAGCACATTGAAGATTAATTTAGCTCGGCGGACCGCATACACAACGTAGGCGAAGGCCTTGTTCAGTTGACCTTTTCAGGACTACGAACAGCCGCAGAAAAGGTATAGCTTTGTAATGAGTGGGGGGAATCGCTTATATAGTGTTGCGGCCCTTCTTCATACCAGATACATTGCTTCGTTGTCATTATGCCATTACACACAGCTGAGGGATGGCGTTCTAGCGATGATGCGGCAAGCATATACAGTCGATCGCCGGATTGCCCTAAAGCCGGCCTACTGTTAGATGAAATACCTAAAAGGCTTCATACGCGACACGACCTCCCGGAGATCAATTCTTTGGACCACCAGATTGCTTTGGCTCGAGGTTCTACCATGGCATTGGAGACGACTCGGACACGATTACGGTATTCGAAATCCCGACACCGATTGTCACTCCCAGAAACGAAAGAAGAGGGGGTTCGTCAGTTGAATCAACAAGAAGCGGAGAATGAATTCTACCGCAGATGCCATGACATATTTCAGCAGCTGTCAGTCGCCGTCCTTGATGTCATTGACGTTTCTCAAGACTTGACACTTCAGTGTCATTATGATTCCGAGTTAAGCATAGCTGCAAAGACCCAAATATGGCAGCAAATGACCAGTCTTCGCGGTGCTCTGGAGCAGTGTCGGACCCGGGAAGCTCTAGCTGAACAAGACTGGAAAAGAAAATGGAATATTTCACGTGTTTGGAGCCCTTCCACACGCTGGATCTAGGACTTGATTTTGCACTGGTTATCTGTAAACTTGTGGAAGAAGTTTCAATAAAAGAATCGACCAATCATATAAATATTTGGTTTACTACCACTCCGTTCCTATCTAGATCGAGATCATGAACTTCATCCGCATAGGAAAGTCGTACTTTAATGCGGCCATCGTCGTGAAGTCGCGTGCGTAAAGAATGACACCTCAGGTAGACTAAGTGCTGCATCTGGCTCCTTTCACGGAGAATGTAATCGGCACTTGTTTCGATAATTATGTAGCAAGTTGATTTAGTGCGGAGGTACCAGCCGTGGGATGAGGGGGCTATAGCGCAAATTCCCAGAAATAACCCTATTTCCAATAAAGGTGTTCAATGCTGTAAGATCTGAAAGATTCCTGACGACCCATACGAAGGTGTCAGGATGAGGAATTGATGTACTGGCTAGTACTGAACATGTCCAAGAGAATCAGGTAATTGATTGTAGGTGTTAAAGATCCGTTGGACGATCTCAGGGGTCTATACAAAAAAGCTTCGGCGTGTTACAACGCCGTACTTCCGAATGTGCCCGGAATACCGTACAAGCACTAGTTAGGGGGAATTGGGTGAACGATGAATAAGCCTGTCCCAAAGGGTCCTAGTGGTATTTGACCACTCTAAGTTCGTCAGAAGGTATTGTGTCGACGATCGATGGATCGGTAAGGTCTCGTACGTAGCAATGGATTATCACTAAACAGCTGTTCCTCTAAATACATCCGTCCGCCTGTTATATACATACCAGACTCAGGGGCTTGCTTCTTAGTAAGCTTCTCTTGTGGATCCTGTCCCAAACGGGCTTAGTGGTAAACTACCACTGACATATTGTCTTATTTCCAATTCATTTGAGCCTCATGCTGCATGTACCTATATTATTTTGCAGTACATTTGAAACAAGCTCAATCTTCTGAACCACAACGAAGTATTAGTACGGTGCATGCGTCATGATCTTGTTGGCGACCACTGCTTTACTATCATCATCCCTGTTTTCAATAGCGCTCCTGTTTCTCCCTGCATCAACTCTTTCAACCCTTCAGGGACAATCTTCATCAAGAGTGGAAGCGCACGAATAATTTGTCCATATTGCGGATGCCTTTTTGCTAGCTCGGAGAGTAATGACTCTGAGATGTTACAGCCAGAAGATACTTCTTGCTCCTTGAGAAAGCAATGCAGTGTCTGTAATTGCTTTTGAATGATCTCCTTAGCCTTGTTTCGCGTGCGACGGGAAGCAAGAGATCCTAATAATGCTATCTTGCGGGAATCAAATTCATTTTTCTTAATCTTGAATGGCCATATTGGCCGATTCTTCCTCGGAACATTGCGATCATCAATACAAAATCGATGAGAATTCTTTTGATGGCGTTGGTCGGCCCTAGTACTCTGGCTGGAGCGAAGTAATTGCATTACCTCACTGTTAAAAGAAAGCGGTGAAATAGTATGGTCTTTTGAGAAATCGGTTTCAAAAGCTTCGCACTGGTCATACAAAGAAACACTGTGTTGCTTAGAGCTCCTGATCGAAGGAAGTTGATGATCCCAGCTGAAAGGCAAACAATATGTATTCTCGGTAGTCAAGATGCTACGGCTTCTTTGACATTCAGGATATCCGTGCAGTGTAGAGTATTTCTGCATCTCTGAAGAAGGGCTCCGATGTAGTGGCATTTTCGGTACTTCTGCCATCGTTGGTAGTATACAGTCACTGTTGGTGGAGTGTCTTTCTTCACTGCATATAGGATGAGGAAACGAGTTAGGCGGTTGGTTTGCGGAGCTCATAGTGAACATATCTAGTTGAGAAATTCCGCCTTGATATTGGTTAGTATCACTCGGCCTTTAAATATTCCAATCAGTAGCAAGGCCGGTGGGAAGATTCTGGTGAGCATAGTGGCTCCTCTTGGGCGACTCGAGCACAAGTGGCACGCAAAAGTATGAGGAGCTCGGAGGACAGAATCAACCGAATGTTCATATCATGTCGCATGTTATAGAGGGTTATTCATGTCATTAGAATATTTATTTGGTTACTTTACCACTATAGTCCTGAGCATTTAGCTATTTGGCTTTCAACGCCGCAAAAATGTACCTTCCACTATCACTCGCCCTAGGACAGTCACATATTTAATATATGGTTTTACCTACCAACAAAGCATAGCTTGAATAATCTTGAATGTCAGCCACTGCGAGTACTGCTACCAGACCAGGCGAAGAGGAAGCTCTGATAAGAGTTGAATTAGACGAATCGTCATTAAGACGAACCATGGTATCGTCGATGTCCGCAGACCTACTTATCCATATACGTCACGTAGACGCTAACTTATTGTTCAAGACAGCCCCTGGATTCCAGTCCTGCCATTAAGTCCTGTAAACCGAAATATACACCAAACAGCCATGATACGCAGGTGGCACGAGGAGGATTGGGATTCAAGCCCTCCACCGAGCCCCCGCCTGGTGCTAGATCGGGAAACAGTTCATCTATGTATTCGAATGCAGCAACTAAGAGTCCTCTTTGGAGTCCAATCACAGTCCCTCCAGATGACCTTAGCAAAGCTTCAACCGGAGACTGGACGAGCTGGTCATTCAGTGGGCAAAAGATGCCAATATATCCCAACGATGTCGAAGGCGACTCATTCAAGGTTACAGTCGTGACACTGGAGCCACAGCGATCAGCTCTTTCCTTGCCTTCGGATACGAATATTAGGGATACAGTATCAGATTATTCGGAAGGGACATATACTATTCACTCAACGACTGAAGCTACCTTCCTGTCACAAGCTCAAGTCCTCGGTGCTGGGGACAGTCCTAAGAATATGGCTATTTCTTCATCTCTTCCCATAAATTGGCAGCCTACAGGTATATCGTTTACGATTTCAACTCCAACAGAGAACATGATCCAACCCTTGAATCCTGAAACCCTCCACGAGCACTTGATGCACTCCAAATCTCTAGGATCAAATGAGGAGGTCCTCCCAGTCGAGACTCCGAGAAATGGGGCACAAGAGTCACCCTTGGACTACGGTGGGCCTCTATCAAATCTCCAACACAATGAGCCATCTATACATATTCAGCCACTAGAATCAATAACAACCAACAATATATACGAAGCAAAAGCCGCAACAGTAACTACAACAGGTCATGAGGAAGAGGAACCATTTACCAGCACACTGAATACATTTGTCTCCATCACTAGCTTCCAAGGAACAGAGACGAGTCTATTCCCTTCTCAATCTACTGATACAATTGCGCCAACAGCACAAGCAACAACAACCGGCTACCCAAGATCGTTAAACAATAACGAGCCGACTATGGCACAGAGCCGATCATGGCAGCGACTTCCACGACAGAGTTGGATATCAATAATGGGGGCCATATCGGGTGCTGCCGTGGTATTTGCTTGTATTATCCTCCTACATAGGCCCTGCCATCGATGGATTCGCAAACTTGGAAAAAGTAAGATTGCTGATGCCCAAGTTTCACAGGGACAGGGTGATAGAGTTATACAAAAGATGCCGCCATATCTTGAAAATCCAGAAATCTCGCGTTTCTCGGCCGATTCGTCATATTTTGGATAGGCGGCAGAACGTGGCATCTATCAAGGACTACAATTAATATACATTATATTACCACCTATATCATCAGGATAAGGGGCTCTTCAATGTGCAAGAAGAATCAAAAGAACACACGAATGCCAGCTCCACCATCCAAAGAATCTAGACAGTACCTTAGAGCCCATGCAGCGAAAGAAAGATGTAAGCTGTAAGCTCTGCCTTCTGTGGTGACCATGTATAATGCCAAAAGTCTTTCGACTCGATTCCAACTGAACTGACCTCATTAGTTACAATGAGAATGTAATTTTTGTTGGTATACATCCAAATTTACCGTTGAACAAGAGCAGAAGGCTTGCGTTGAAGAAAGAAAAATTATTATGTAGCGGAAAACTAAAAGGTAATCAAGACGAATATAATGACGGGGAGGTTAATTGGGACCACTGTCACCGCTTCCCCACCCTCAAGAATATAGGTCTTCTCTTTCTGGACCACATAGTTTTACTTCAAACCTGGCGATATATGAGGCCTAGACGAAGCTTTTCGCGAAGACTTTCACCACATATCCCATGAGTCCCTGAGTCTTCCTGCTTCCAGATATCATATATGGCACCATTTGAGAGCCGAGTCAAACAAGAGCAGCTTCGCAAGCGTCGGAACAACCTCCTACGTCGGCATAATGACTTTTGGCGCTTATATTCTATCCGAAGCTGGTTGACTATGGAAATGCCAAACGGACGAATCTATACATACCATTCGCATCCAAATGTTCCAATGCCAAATGGAGATAAGACAGTAAGATATCACTTTGAGTGGTTTGAGCTAGGGCTTTTCGAATGCTGATCTTTCCAGCGTTCCCAGCCTGCGGTGCATAAAACACCAAGAGATTACACCTGTACACACACACACACACACACAATTCATTAACGCCCGGCGGCGGAGCCGAGAGGGCAACTATCACTAATCTACCAATACATGCATGCTTGGGTATACGCCGTGTCTCCTTGGAGCCCATACAGTATTTCCTTCCGTATTTGCCATTTCAGCTTTCAATCTCATGGTTGGTCCCTGTGGTTAGTATTGTTTAGTAGACTGGCTTGAAGGTGCTTCTTCAAGTGTTCAACATCCTATCCTCGGCAGTTGAAGCGCGTCTACCGTCGATCACAAGGTGTTGGGGTTAGTAAGGTGAGGTATTCTATCAGCTCGTCGGCAAGTCTAGGTGGCCTCTTACACCTGTAC
>QAGG01000222.1:0-26097 GCA_003138045.1 Penicillium sp. MA 6036
AAATTAGTATAAATATAAATATTTTAAATATTACTAAACTATTTTTTAAAAGATTATAAAATTATTTAATAAGATAGATTAGATATTAATAATATTAATAAATTATATTAATTTATATATTAATTATAGATATAATAGTTTAAGTT
The DNA here is from genome assembly GCA_003138045.1 of Penicillium sp. MA 6036. Lineage (NCBI taxonomy): Eukaryota > Fungi > Ascomycota > Eurotiomycetes > Eurotiales > Aspergillaceae > Penicillium > Penicillium sp. MA 6036. The sequence continues at coordinate 147 of QAGG01000222.1, forward strand.
ATTAGAAAAAAGTTTATTAGATTATAGAAGAAAAAATATAAAACTATTATAATAAAGATTAATATCTATACTATAAAAGATCTAATTATTAGATTATAGAATATCTTTAGTTATTTATTAAATATCTAAATAATAAAAACTATATTACTACTATTAGATTATTAAAAAAAAGAAGATTAAAGTAATATTAAAAAAAAATTAAAATCTGAAAGAAATAATATATAAAAAAGTTAAAATTAGTTATTAAGTAAAATAATATAAGTAGTAATAAAAGTTTAATAATTAATAAGAGTAAATTAAAAAATAAATAGTTTTTATTTTAAACTATAACCAAAATTAAAATTAAATTAAAAAATTAGATAAAAATAAAATTTTTTTTTTTTTATATAATATTAAAATAAATAAAATTTAATTTATAGAAATATTAGTTTATTATAGTTATTTAAATTATACTATTATAAATAAAACTTTTATTAGATTTTTTAATATCTTATATATTAAAATATATTTTTAATAATTTAATAAAATAATAGTAAATTAAAATAAGATTATTTATATTATCTATTTTAATATTAATATTTATAGCTATTAATAGAATATAGTTTTTATATATATTATTGAAAATTAAATAAATAATATAATTTTAGATTTTTTTAAATTAAGATTATAAATAATATCTATTTTCTATATAAAGATATATAGATATTTATTTAAAGATTTATAAGAAGATATAATATTAGAACTAAAAAGATAAAATAATTAGATTTATTAAAATAAAATTTTTAAAATTTTTAGTTAATAGCTTATTAATAAACTATTTTTTTATAAATCTAGAATTAATTATAAGATTATATTAAATTATAATTAAAATAATATTAAAAAATTATTTTTATATAGATTATTATATAGTATAAATAAAAAAAAGTTATCATATTTATATAAAATATTAATTAATTTATTTAATAAAAATTTTATTTAAATTAATAAATTATTTATTATAGTATTTATATTTTTAATTTATAAGTTTAATAAAAAATTTTATATTAACTATTATAGATTAAATAAGTTAAATATAAAAAACTATTATTTATTATTATTAATTTATAAAATATTAAGAAATATATTAAATATAAAATAGTTTATCAAATTAGATATTATTACTATATTTTGTAAAGTATAAATTATTTTTAATAAAAATAGAAGATAGTATTTTATATATAATATAGTTTTTTTAAATAGAATATTATATTTTTTAGATTTATTAGTATATCTATAATATTTTAATAATCTATTAATTAAATATTATAAAAGTATTTCAATAATTTTATATTAGTCTATACAGATAATATTATTATTTATTTTAGTAAAATAATTAAAAACTATTATTAAAATATAAATAAAATTTTTAAAAATTAAAGAATATTAGTTTATAATATAATATTAAAAATTAAAGTCTAAATAGATTTTAATGAAATATTTTAAGTTTATTATATATATAGATAAAAGAGTTTATATTAATTTAAAAAAGGTAGAATCAATTAAGATATAAGAAGTATTAAAACTAATTTATAATATATATAGCTTTTTAGGATTTATTCACTTTTATTAAATATTTATACTCTAATTTATTATTTTATTAATATTATTAATCTAATTAATTAAAAAAGATATATTATTTCTATAAAATAAAAAATATTAATAGATATTTAAAAAATTCAAAGATTTTTTTATTAATATATTAATTTTTATATATTTTAAAAAAAGAAAAAAGATAATAGTAGAAATTAATATTTCTAAATATATAATAGAAACTATATTATTATAATAATAGAATAATAAAAGATTTATATTCTATATTTATATATTATAGAAATTATTATTAGTAAAATTAAATTATAAGATTTATAATAAAAAGCTATTTATAATTATATATATATTTTTTTAAAAATAGTAATTTAAATTAAAGATAGTATTTTATTTTACTATTATAATAGACTATAAAAATCTCTATTATTTTAATAAAATATAATATTTAAATAAATAATAGATATAATAGATAGGATTAATAATAAAGTTTTATTTTATATTCTATTACTAATTTAGAAAACTTATTATTTTATTAAATATATTCTTTTAAAAAAAATAGAATTTACTATAAGATATTATAGATAAAAGATTTTCAAATTATTTTGAAATATTTTTTAAAAAAATAATAATTTAATATAATTAATAATATAATATAAATAATATAATTAGATTAGATTTAGACTTTATAGTAAATATACTATTCTTTAAAAAACTAAAATTATAGAAAAGATAAAAAAAAGTAAAATAGATAATAGAATATATTAGATATATTCTTAAATTTTATAAAAAGATAACTATTATATTATTAATAAAATAGATATAAAAATAAATCTTTTTAAATATTATTTTAATAAATAAAGATTATTATATTTCTATTAAAAATCTAGATTTTAGATAATAAGTTTTTATAAATAAAAATTATCTAAAAAATTTATAATTTTTATATTACTAATTATTTTAAATAAGATATTATATATTTAATATTATTTTAATATTTCTTTTAGTTAGATATAGTAAAAGATATATAATAATTTTCTAGAATTATATAATTTATAAAAAAGTTTAATCTAATAAAATATAAAATATAGATTATTAAAACTATTATTAATTTTATAATAAATCTAAATTAAGATTTTAATAAATATTTTTATAGAACTTCTTTTAATAAAGAAAAATAGAATTATAAATTTATTTATTATTATAGATAGATTTATAAAAAAAATAATTTTAATTAGAATAAAAAAGATTATATTAAAAATAGTTATAAAAGTTTTTTTAATATATTTTTATATATACTATAAGCTTTTAAAAATAATTATTAAAAATAGAAATCTATAATTTATAAGTAGAATTTAATATATTATTTATAAGAAATTATTAATTTAATATTAATTATCTATTATCTTTTATTTATAATTAGATAATATAATAAAAAAAATAAATTAAAGGATTAAAAAGATTATATAAATCTTTATTACTTATATATAAAATAATTATAAAAGTTTATTATTAATAGTTATTAAAATTATTAATAACTAAAATATCTTATTAATAAAGTTATTATCTTTTTTTATTTATAATTATTATATTAATTTATTGAATATTAATAAATTTAGAAAAATTAGAAAATTAGAAAAGATAATAACTTAATTAATAATTATTAATAAGTTTTTATAAAATAACTATAGAAAACTATTAAATAACTATAATTTATAATTATTTCTATATAAGAAATATAATAAGAATAGATAAATAAATCTTATTAAATAATATTTATCTACTATATTGATAATAAAATATAATTTAATTTATACAATATTTATTTTTAATATCTATCTCAAAAATTTAATTAAATCTATATATAATATATAATAAAAGAAATCTTAATACTATATATAATCTAATTTAATATCTTATTTAATATATATCTAATATTTTATATTATATTAATTTAATCTATATTATTAAATTTTTTTTTCTCTTAATTTATAGATAATATATAATTATCTATAATAAAGATTAATAGTAAATTAAAATATAAAATAAAAGAGATTTTAGATTTTTAAGAGAAAAAATATTAAAAAAAGAAAATAAATAGAAGTTTTAGTAAAATAAGTAGATTATATAAAAATATTATAAGAGTTATTAAATATTATTAAAGACTATTTAGTTTTAGATATTTATAAGTAATAATTTAAGTTTATACTAAGATTTATTTAGTATAAGACTAATACTAATAGAGATATTATAATCTTTATACTGAGACTAGTATATTATTAAAAGTAAAGAGAGAGATACTATTATAGACTAAAACTTAAAAGTAAATTATATAAAAGCATATGATCTAGATATCTTATATAAAATATCTAACTATATATTAAATCCTTCTTTCTCTAAGATTATTATAAACAGTATATTAGCCTAGCCTAATTAAATTAATAAAGTTTTAGCCCTTTATAAAAAGTAAATAAATAAACTTTGTTAAAAAATATTTATCTATTATATTAATAATAAAATATAATTTAATTTATAAAATATTTATTTTTAATAGCTATCTAAAAGGTTTAATTAGATTTTTATATAATATATAATACAAAAAAGTTTTAATATTATATATAATTTAATTTAATATCTTATCAAATAAATATCTAATATTTTATATTAAATTAATTTAATCTATATTATTAGATCTTTTCTTTTTTTAATTTATAAATTATTTATAATAAAGATTAATAGTAAATTAGAATATAAAATAAAAAAGATTTTAGATTTTCAAAAGAAATATATTCAAAGAAAAAAATAGATAGAAGTTTTAGTAAAATAGATAAGTTATATAGAGATATTATAAGAGTTATTAAATATTATTAAAGATTTTTTAGCTTTTAATATTTATAAGTAATAATTTAAGTTTATATTAAGATTTATCTAGTATAAAACTAATATTAATAGAGATATTATAATTCCTATATTAAAACTAATATATTATTAAAAGTAAAAAAGAGAGTATTATTATATACTAAAATCTAGAAGTGGATTATATAAAAGTATATAACTTAGATATCTTATATAAAGTATCTAATTATATATTAAACCCTCCTTTTTTTAAGATTATTATAAATAGTATATTAATCTAGTTTTATTAAGATGCGGGCAGGCAGAACAGTATAATAGGAGATAACTAGTAGAGACAGGATATAACAGGTTAGATTCCAATTAATAGATAACAAATAGGAGTAGACTATTTATAAGATGTAGCTTAAAGAGTTACAATAGAATCTAAAACTGGAATTCTAATAAATAGATTAAAGATTATATACCACGATCTTTTTCTTATTAAATATTATAGTCTATACTATAATAGTACTCTTTTCTTTAGAGCTGAGCTCTGTTGAGGTAAAATTTATGTAGATATCTTCAGTAGAAATTCTGTATAATTTTATAGATATAATCTAGGTATTTAGTAAACTCTTTAGTAAGTTTATTATAGCTAATTTATTTAATAGTATACTTTAAATATAGATCTTTTTAATTTTATTATTTTTAATAGAAATCTAAGATATCTTTAATTTTCTATTCTTCTAGTTTTTTAACTTTAATAGATAGTATAGATTTAGTGACTTATTTAATTATTAGGATTGTAGTAGTAGATTATAGTAGGCTAATATTAAATATAGGATAGATTTTTATATTAATAAATAGTTTAAATTTATAAGTATATATACTTATAATCTTTAAGATTTTAAAAGATTTTAAATTTTTCTAATTAAATTTCTTTTATAGATAGAGGGTTGAGATATTTTCAATATTTAGTTAGATTAATTATTTAAAATAATATTAGTAGATAGAAGTATAGTAATAGTTTATTTATATTTTATATTAGGTTTATATAAATAGAATCTTAGTATAAATAAATTTAATTAATTCTTATATTTATATAATAAACTTTTTTATATCTTAGATTATAAAATAACTATTAGACTAGAATAGTTTAAATTTAATATAAAAATAGAACTTATAGTTTATATAAAATAAGAAGATTTAGATACTCTTAAAATAATAGAAGTTTACTGTAAATTTAATTAATAGAAATTATCTAGACTAGTTATCCTATAAGTAAAATATATATACTTAGAGATATTATTCTAAAATAATATTTATATATTTAATTTAACTATTAGTTTCTAAATAATATATAGTTAATAGTAGATTAATAATTTATAGATATTTTATTAGATATTTCTAAAATTAAACTATAAACTAGGAATCCTAATTAAATATAATAATATTTAGTAGTCTATATAGTTTCTAGATATAGTAGATATATAGATAAATAACTTTTTCGGTATTATAAATTCTTTTATAATATATAAAGTATTTTATTTTAATTAAATAATCTATAATAACTAAAATAGTATTATATCTATTATTTAAAAGTAAGTATATAATAAAATCTATATTAATATCTTACTAAGTTTTTTTAAATATAAGTAATTATTTTAAAATCTTTTAGTAGACTTTTTAAGTAGAGATAATATAATAGTAGATATAATAGTTTTTAATCTAGTTATTTATATACTTATATATTTTAAACTAGTAATATTTCTAAAATAATAGTTTATAGGTTTTTAATTAGCTAAGATATCTAACTATAGATTTATTATAGTATAAATATAAGATTTTAATTTTTAATTTATTATTATTAGAGATATATAGATAGTTTTAGTAATAGAAATAACTACTTTTTTATTTATAGTTAGTTAATATAATTTTAAGATAATAATTAATATCTTTATCTAATATTTTTAGAATAGATTATACTATTTAATCTTAATTATAAACTTCTAATAGTAAATCTTTAATTCTAGATAGTAATTTAGATAGATTATTTTTAATAAATTAGATTCTTCTTTTAGATATAATAGTAAAGAGTAAATTAGTAATATTAGATAGAATAGTAATAATAGATAGAGTTTTAATAGCAGTAAGTAGGACTTTAGATAAATCTAGTAGTTTAGATAAAATAGTTATAGTAGCTCTATCTTTTTATTATATTGTAATATTTATTTATAAATTCTCTTTTTTTAAAATAATCTAATTTTAATATACTAAGTATTTATCTTTTTTTTTAAAGATATTTTCTAATCTCTTAATTAGAGTATTAAACTTTATATTTTATTTTCTAGATTAATATATAATCTTAAAATTAAACTAAGATAAGAATTTAGATTACTAAGCTTAATAATAGTTTAGTAGTTTTATTATTATAAAATATTCTAGATTATAATAGTTAGTTATAATATTTATAAATAAAAGTATATCTTTTAGTTTAAAATATTATTTTTTAAAGTAATGAATTATAATTAGTAGTTTCTTATTATATATTTTATAATTATACTTAATAATAGAATATTTCTTAAAGAAAAATATAATAGGATATAATATTCTAGTATTATTATATTATAATAGTATACTAATAGAAATGTAGTTAGATATATCTATCTCTAAAGTAATTTTTTTAAATTAATTAAATACTTTTAGAATAGAGATAGATATAAATATCTTCTTTAAAGTTTTAAAATTAAATTAATAGATAGATATCTATTTAAAATAGATATCTTTCTTTATAAGTCTTATAAGTAGGATAATAATTTTTAAAAAATTTCTGATAAAATAGTAATAGAAGTTACTAAAATTAATAAAAGCTTATATATTAGTTAAATAGATTAATATTTTCTAGTTTATGATTATTACAATCTTATTAGAATTTATATAAATACTATCTTTACTAATAATAATACTAAAGAATTTTATCTTAGGTATATAGAATTTATATTTTAATAGTTTTATAAATAGACTTATCTTTTAAAAACGCTAGAAAACCTTTTATACATATTCTATATATTTTATATATATATAACTATAAATTAAGATATTATTTAAATAGGTAATATAAAAGTAGTCTAGATACTCTTATAATATATTGTTAATAAATTATTAGAAGAATATAGACGCTCTTATTAAATTAAATAGTATAACTAATAATTTAAATAGTTCTAGTCTTATATAGAAGATAGTTAGATATTCTTATCTTTTTATAATTTGTAAATTATTAAAGATAGAGATAATATTAATCTTTATAAAAAACTTTATTTTTTTTAGATTATTTAGGGTTTCTTTTATTAGTAGTAGTAAGTAATAATCTTTAGTAGTAATTATATTTAATATATAGTAGTTTATATAGAAGTAAAAGTCTCTACTAGATTTTTTTATAAATAGGATAAGTAAGATAGTAAGTAAAAAACTAGATTAAATAAATCTCTTTCTTAAGTTATTTTTAATCTAGTCTTTTAAGATTTTAAGTTTATTTTAGAATATAAGATATAGAAACCTAAAAAATAAGAATTTATCTTTTTATAAGATTATCTTATAATTATATAATTAGTAAAGTAATAAATATTTAACTTCTTTAAGTAAAAACATTTTAGTAAAATCTCTAAATTCTTTAAATAGTATAAATATATAATTAGCTTTAATACTAATCTAGAGATTTAATATAGTCTTAATATCTATAGTTATAATTATAAATATACTATATTTCTTTTTTACGTATATAATATATATAGCTAATAATATAGCTACTATATCTTATTTCTTAAGACTAATTAGTTATATAGATAAATTTTTTAGTTAGGATTTTATAAGTATCTTATAAAATATTTAGATCTTTATACTCTATAAAAATATATTATAGTTTTTTTAACAATATTTACTATTAAACTCTAAATTATATTTAATAAAATAGATATAAAGATTATATATTTTTAGTTATAGAAAGTCTAATATAACTAAATAGTATATTAACTAAATAGCTAAAAAATAGATATTCTTCTTTTAATAATTATTAATATAGATATATATTTAGATATAATAAATAATTAATCTATATTTAACTTTTTATCTATTAAACTTTTCTAGTTAAATAGATTTTATTAGAGATATAAAAATAAGACTATTTTTTTAAGCTTATTTTTAATTAATAAATCTTTTTTTTTAACTCTAGAGTCTAGTATAGTATAACTTAAAAGCTTTTTTTTTATTAATATAGTATAATAGATAGTATTATTAAATTAAAATAATAGATTTCTTTTTTAATAAAGAAGTTATTTATAATAGTAATAGATAGATAAATAATATATAAATATAAAGTTTAATTATAATTTAAGTTAGATTAATTTTTTTAATAAGTTTTTTAAAATAGTAAATAGAAATAGATAAAATAGTTATAAAGGTTACTAGATAAAGAAAATAAATAGAGAAGAATAGTTATTTAATAAGTTACTAAAAAGTAGTTATTAGTTTATAGATAGTTTTAGATAAAATATTTTTTAAAATTATAGTAGAAATAAACTTTTTATTTATAATAAGTTAATAGTTAGTGGTATAAAAAAAATTATTAGTAAATAGAGAATAGATTTATAGTATTAAGGTTTATAGATAAACCTATTTAAGATTAAATCTATTAAAATTCTATTTAAAAACTTTTAGAGTAGTTTTTATAGTAGTAAAGTAAATCTATAGAATAATTAATAAGCTACTATTATATTAGACTTAGTAGTTTTTTAAATTCTAAAAAAATCTTACTAGATTAAAATAATCTTTTTTAAATAATTTATAGTATAATAATATTTTTTTTAATTCTTAATTAATTATTTATTTAAGTATTATAAATAGAGCTTTATTATATATCTTATTTTTTATAGTAAAATATTAGAATTTAATAAAAAAGAGATTAAACTTTTTATTTTTTTATTAAAGATAGTAAAGTTTATTTTAGATATTTTAGAAATAGTTTAGATTTCTAAATATCTATTTTAAGATATTTAGAATATTAATAAAGTTATTTAGTTAATAAATATTATTATAAATATAAGATAGGATTTAAATATAAAATATACCTTTTAAATAGTTAATAATATAGATTATTTAGGATTATAAGATTAGAAAATAGTTATAGTTAATATTTAGTTTTTTCTTAATCTAGAAAAAGAATTAATAGAGATTTTTTTAATTCTTTTTAAATCTATTAAAATTAAAAAAAATATTTAAATTATATATAAAAATTAGAAAATTTAAAAATAAATAATAGAGATACTTCTATAGTAATAATTATACTAAATTTAATCGTAAGTTTAAAAATAAAAATAAATATAGTATTTACTATTAAGATAGTAAATTTAATTATATATATTTATATAACTTTAATATAGATAATATTCTATTACATTTTATTATAAAACTTCTTTTAATATTTTAAGATAGTAGTATCTTAGTAATAGTTATATTTAGCTATAATTAGTTTATTTAATAAATAGGTAATTTTAATTCTTATAACTTATAACTACAATTTAGTTTAGATTATTTATTTATAAGTACTAGTTATATTAGATTAAATATTTCTAATATAGTTATAAATATAATAATAGTATTTAAACTATTAATTAAGATAATCTCTTATATATTTAACAAACTACTCTAAGTTATTAAATAAGAATAGAGATTATAAAGTTAGTTTAGATATTTCTTAGACAGTTAACTTCTAAAAGTAAGAGCTATATAGTATTAAGATATAGATAGGTAGAATAGTATAATAGGAGATAACTAGTAGAGATAGGGTATAACAGATCGGATTCTAATTGATAGGTAACAGATAGGAGTAGACTATTTATAAGACGTAGCTTAAAGAGCTACAACAGGATCTAAAACTGGAGTTCTGATAAACACATTGGAGATCACGTGCCGCGATCTCCTTCTTACTAAACGTCACGGTTCACACCATAACAAGTTTAATAAAATTAATAAAGCTTTAGTCTTTTATAATAATCTAATTATATTTCTATTGTTTTCTAATTTCTAATTTATTATAATTTATTAGATAAACTAATTATTAATGGTTCTTATAAGTAGTATAAGATTAAAGAATCTTATTTATAATTTATAAAAAATTTTTAATCTATTCTTCTATCTATATTATAATAGTAAGCTAATTTTTTTTATAAATCTTATTTCTATTTTATTATTTCTCTTATTAAGATTTATTACTATAAGTAAATTCTCTAATTAATATATATAGTTTTTTTATACTATTGTTTATTTGATTCATATCTAGTAACTCTATATTAGTTACTATATTATTAACTATATTTAATAAAAAAAGTTATTAGATTAAAACTATCTCTAAATATTTATATTACTTAAAGAGTCTATTCTATTTTATATAATCTAGACTTAATATTTAGAGCTTTCTAATAGTGAATATATATTAAATTAGAGATAATTTAGAAATTCTTCTTCTATAAGGTCTAAACTTAATATCTAGAGCTTTTTTAATATTTCAACAATAATATTAGAAGATTATTATATATAAAAGGCTAAAGCGTAATTAATTTAATTAAAGCTAGGCTGATATACTATTTATGATAATCTTAGAGAAAAGAGGGTTTAGTACGCAGTCAGGGGCTTTAATAGGGTGCCTAGGTTATATGCCTTCATGTGATCCACTCCTAGGCTTCAGCCTGTGATATAAATCATCTTTTTTTACTATTTTATTAAAATTAATATAACTAATTATAATAATCTTAAAGTTATTTAATAATTTTAGAATAATTTATTTTTAATAAGCTTATATATTTTTAGATAGCTTAATAAACTATTAAAATTCTAACTTTATAAATATTCTTTATATTTTAAATAATATTAATCTTTTATATATTATCTTAAATACTAAAAACTAATTATATCTATTATAATCTTATTAATATTATATATATAGTTATTAATAGAAAATACTTATTAAAAATTATAATTATAATAGATTTATTTGATTACTTAATTTTTTAAGCTATACAATCTTAGTTTTTTTATTATTTAGAAATAAATTATAAAATAAATATTAATTTTACTATCTATTAGTATTTTAGTATTTTAATATAAAAAATTAATTAATATTTAAATATTAACTATAAAACTCTATTTAAATAATAATTCTATTTTATTTATAATAATAAATAATTCTATATCTGAAAAAGACTTTTTTTAAATATAGTTATTTTTTAAATTATTATTTTTGAAAAAACAATTAATTTAAGATTTATATTTTTAATAATAATAATAATAAATTTAATAATTATGTTAATATAAAAAGTAATAAAGAGTTTATTCTATTAATTAAGATATTTATTAATTATATAATCTTATTTTTTATAAATAAAATATTTAGTTTTTTTTATTAATATTTTATATTTAATAAAGTTGAAATAAAGATTATAAAAAATTAAAATACTACTTTTTTTAATATTGAAAATAAAAAAGATCTTTTTAAAAATCTTTTTATTTAATTCTCTATAGTTTATTGAAAAGATATTAATATTATTTTTACTATTTTAAATAATATTAATTAAATAGATATTTTTAATATATAAATTAACTATTTATTTAAATATAATATTATTATTAATAATAAAACTCATTATAGAGATCTATAGTAAATATTATAACTTACTAAAAAGATTTTCTTTTTAATAATCTACTAAAATCTTTACTTTATTTACTAACTATAAAAACTTAATAATAAAATTAATAAAAATATTTTTAAACTTTATTTTTAAATTATAATAAACTATTAAAACCTTAATATATTAATTTAAATTATAGAAAACAATTTTTAAATATATAAATATATCTTTATATTAATATAAAGATTTTTAAAATTAAAATTAAAATAAAGATTAATATAAATCAGAATTTTCTTGTTATAATACTTATTAATATATAGTAAATAGTAAATAGATTTAAAAAAATAATTAATATTAACTTATAACTTTTTTTATATAGTTATAATCTAAATCTTATAATAAATAATCTTTCTATTTATTAAAATAAAAAGATTTAATATCTTTTAAAATTAATATATTTATTTTATAACTCTTATATTTAGTATACTTGAATTTAAATAGATTTAAAAATAAAAATAAATTTAACTATCAATAAAACTATCTATTTAATAAATTAAATAATCTATTAAATTAACTATACTATTTAATAGCTTAATATAATTATTAATATAATAAACTTCTTTTACATTATAATTTATATATCTATAATAATAGATTATATATTTAAAATAATAGATTATATATCTTTAATTACTATATAATATTATTTTTCTTATTAATAGAAAATAATGGTTTTTTCTAATTTAATATTATATTATTCTATTATATAGTATCTCTCTATATTCTTATCTTATATCTCTTAATATATCTTTACAACTTTTTTAAAAAAATATTATTATAATAAACTATTTAATCTATTTTATTTCTTTTTATATTAGCTAATATTATATCTTATAAAAATATTAAAATAATCTCTAAAATAAAAAATTAATAGAATTAATTCTATTATTTTAATAGTAGTTTAGATTTTAATCAATTAATAAGTTTAATTTTTACTAAAATACTAATAAATGACTATATCTTAAATTTCAAGATTAATAAAAATAATATAAAAAATAAGATTTCATATTATATTAAATTAAATAAAGTAAAAAGAAAATGTTATTAATCTAAGTAAACGAATATCAAATCTAGAGAAAGAAAAAAAGAAAGAGAAGAAAAAAAGGCTTATTAAAATAGGGGACATCTAGCGGACCTCTACCTCAGGCTCCTCTCATCCCGAGTCTTATCACGTGAAAGCTACGGAACACAGAAACTGTCAACCTGACATATGTGAAGGCATATGATCTAGGCGCCCTATGTAAAGCGCTTAACCGCGTGTAAATCTCTTCTTTCTTCAAGATTAATATAAACAGCATATTGGCTTAGCTTAATTAAATTAATAAAGCTTTAGCTCTTTATATATATTAATCTTTTAATACTACTATTAAAATGTTAGAAAAACTTTAGATACTAAATTTAAATCTTATAGAAAAAGAATCTTTAAATTATTTTTAATTTAATATATATCTCCTATTAAAAAGTTTTAAATATTAAATTCAAATTATAAAAAAGAAAAATCTTTGATAATAAAATAATTTCAATTAATAATAGATATTTAAAAATAGTTTTAATTTAATAGCTTTTTTAATAAATATAGTTAATAATATAATAATTAATATAGAATTAGTAAATCTAAGTTAAATAAATAATAATATAAAATATCTTTATATATTAATCAAAAAAGTTATTTATAATAATAAATCTTAATAATAGAATAAAAATATAAAATATAAAATAAAATAAATTTATTATTATAATATATATAGTTTAAAAAAGAAATTAAAAGTTTTTATTAATATAATTTATAATTTAATATTAAATAAATATAAGAAATATAATTAATATCTTTAGATATAAATTTTAGAAAACTATTTTTACTGAAAACTATTAAAATATAGAGTTTCTTTACAATATTATTATTAGTAATAAATATGTCTATAATATAGATATTAATAGTAAATAATTTATAAAGTTTTTTAAATTATTTATTGGAAAAAAGATAAATAGTATTAAAGATGTTTTAAAAAAAGATTAAAATTAATATTTTAAATAAAAGCTTTTTAGTAATAATAATCTATATAATAGAAAATATTAATTTCTAAGATTTTTTTAAAATAGAGATTAATTTATTTACTTATTTTATAATAAGATAAATTTTATTATAAGTAATATTATGAAATAGAGACTTATTAGTAATATTAATTATTATTTTTAAAATAATATTTTTAACTAATGATATAATATTAAAAATTAACTTTACTTTTATAAAGTTTTCTTTTATTCTTATAAAAATATTTATAATAGAAATATTAGTAGATATTTATTAAAAAATAATATAAGTAGATTTATAAAAGTCTATTATTTTAGTAAGAATATTAATTAATAATTTATTTAATAGCTTTATTAATATATTAAGATTAATAAGAGATTAATTAAATATAATCTAATCTTCTAATATTTTTTAATAGTTAAAAAAGGAATTTCTTTTAAATTATAGAATTAACTATTTAATATATTAATTTAATTAAAAAAAAGTTTAAAAAATTATTATATACTAAGTCTTGGTTTTAAAAAAATTAATTAAAATAGAATAAATAATATCTAATTTAGATATTAATCTATAATTAAAATATATTTTTTTATATTAATATTATAAAATAGATTAAAAAAATATTAATAGATATAGTTTTATTAAAAATAATATTATAAAAACAATAAGTCTTTTTATATAGATATTATAAAGAATATAGTAATTACTAATATTATAATTAATAAGATATCTTTTATTTATATAATTATTAAATTTATTAGTATATTAATTTTTATAAATATAATACTAATATTAACAATTTAGAATACATAAATATAAGATATTAGACTTACAACTATAAATGATTTTATAAAGAGTTATATTAATATAAAAATAATAAAAATAATAAACAATATAATTAACTTTTTAAATAATTAGTAATTAAAGATATTTAAAAGATTAGTTTTTCATTATAATCATAATTATTAGTTTAATAAGATAGTGATTTATATATTCTAAAATATTATTAAACTATTTAATATAAAAAGAAATCAATATCTTAATAATACTCTAAGTATCATAATAAGTTTAGATTAACTTATTAATAAATATATTATCTATATAAATCTTTTTATCTTAGGATTAAATTATTATCTAAAAATATACTAATATTTTAAATATTTAATAATATTTTAATAAAAGAGTATATAATAAGTATTTAAATAAAATATAAAATATTATTATTATTAGATATAAAATAGATTTTATATCTATAACTAATATAGGAATATAGATTTTAGATATTAAAATAAAAAATATCTTTATATTAAATATAGATTTATTTTTATTTATTAAATAGAAGAATATAATTTTTAAATAGAATATATAATTTATAGAAAAATATAATATCTTTATTTTTAAAGAGTTTAATATTAGTAACATTATATTCTATCTTATATATAATATTTTTATTAATATAAATAGTATAATAATATATAAGATTAATAAAGATTAGAATATTCTTTATTTTATTGATAATGTTAATATCTTGAATAATAATAATAGATATTATTAATTTATTAAATATAAGAATATTATCTATTCTATATAGTAATAATAAAAAAGACTTTTTTTTAAGATAATAAATATTTAAATATTTTATAGAAAATAAGAAATTTATTAAATTGAAAAAAATTAAATAATAAATTATATCTAAAGAAATATCAAGTATTTTAATTATTGATAATTTTTAATAAGAGATATAGATATAACATCTTTAAATTTATTAGTATTATATTTAACGAAAATAATTAATTTATTTTTAAAATTAACTTAATAATCTTATATATTAAAAATAAAAATAAAGATTGGATTATTTTAAAGTTAAGATATTAATTAGATTTTATTTAATACTATTTTTATATATTTATTAAAATTAAGATTTTTTATTATAAATACTATATTACTATATTTTTTGAGAAAAGGAATATTAGTTTATAGTAGTGATTATTAAAAACTAAAATTTATAAAGATTTAGAAAATTTATATAATAGAGAATTATATATTTAGATATTTTAAAGTTAATTATCTATTTATATACAGATAATAAGTTAAAAGTTTTATTAAAAATATTATAAAAGATATAAATCTTAATTTATTAAATATTAATTTAAATTATTTTAAATTATTTAGTTAAGAATAAAAGTTATTATAAGTATAATAAACTATAATATTTAAAAATAAGATTATAATTATAATTAATATCAGGTTAATAGTTTCTAATATATTCTATAGCTTTTATATGATAAGAGTTAAGATAGGAGGAGCCTAAAACAGAGATCTACTAAACGTTCTTTATCTTAGTAAGCTCTCTTTCTCTCTCTCTTTTTCTTTTTTTTCTTTAGATTTAATATTTATTTATTTAGATTAATAAAATCTTTATTTTATTTTATTTAATCTAATATAATATTAAATCTCTTTTTATTATTATTTTATTAGTTTTAAAATTTAGGATATAGCTATCTATTAGTATGTTAGTAAAAATTAAATCTATTAATTAATTAAAATCTAAACTAATATTAAAATAACATAATAGAATTAATTTTATTAATTCTCTATTTTAGAAATTGTTCTAATATTCTAATATCTATTTAATGAATTTTAACAGAAATATCTAATATATCTAATTTTAATATTATTTTTATAAGATATAATATTAATTAATATAAAAAAGAAAGAGATAGATTAAAAGATTTATAATAATAATAATATTATTTTAAAAGATTTATAAAAAATATAATAAAATATAAAATATAAATATAAAAAGTGTCACAGGCCAAAGCCTAGAAGTAGATTATATAAAGACATATGATCTAGATACCCTATGTAAAGCGTCTGACCGCGTATTAAATCCTCTTTTCTCTAAGATTATTATAAATAGTATATTAGTTTAGCTTAATTAAATTAATAAAGTTTCAGCTTTTTATACATAACAATCTTCTAATACTATTATTAAAATATTAGAAAAGCTCTAGATACTAAGTTTAAACTATATATTAAAAGAAATTCTTAATTATCTATAATTCAGTATATATTTGATATCAGAATAAAATAGAATAATCTAAATTAATAATAGATACTTAAAAATAGTTTTAACTTAATAGCTTTTCTTAATAAATATAGTTAATAATATAGTAGCTAATATAGAATTAAATAAATATGAATTAAATAAATAGTAATATAAAATATATATATATACTAATTAAAGAAACATAGTATAGCTAAAAGATTAAATTGAAATTCTTTATACATTGAAAATAAGATTTTCTAATTTTATATTATTTATAAGAAATATTAATAATTAGTTTATCTAATAAATTATAATAAAAAATAAATTAGAAATTAATAACAATACTATTAGATTATTTTTTAACTAGTTTATCTATATCTTCTTTTAATTAAAAAAACTTATATAAAAGAATTCTAAAATATATATAAAATATATCTAAGATTCTATAAATTTTTATAATCTATTTAATTACTTTAATTTAATAAAATAAAATAATATATTCTTTCAGAATTATTAAATAAATTAATAAATATTTTATTAATAAATTATAATATACTGTTTATCTATATTAAAATAGTTATTTAATTTTATAAAATTAATATAGATATAGATATACTTAATATTCTTAATTATTATTCTTTTATAAAATTATAAAATTATTTCATAAAATAGATTAAACATTAACTATTTTTGTAAATTATACTAATTTATATATTAACTATAAATATAATAACTTTAATAACTAAAAAGAAATTTATTAAATTATTAAAAGAAATTATAAAACTATTATAATAAAGATTAATATTTATACTATAAAAAATCTAATTACTAAATTATAGATTATCTTTAATTACTTATTAAATATTAAGATAATAAAAATTATATGATTACTATTAGATTATTTAAAAAAAAAGATTAAAATAATAATAAAAAGAAATTAAAATCTAAATAGAATATATATATAAAAAGATTAAAATTAGTTATTAAATAGAATAATATAAATAGTAATATGGTTTACTAATTAGTAATAATAAATTAAAAAATAAATAATTTCTATTCTAAACTATAAATAAGAATAAAAGAAAATTAAAAAAATTGGATAAAAATAAAAAGCTATTTTTTTAATTAATATTAAAATAAATATAATTTAATTTATAGAAATATTAATTAATTATAATTATTTGAATTATATTATTATAAATAAAAATTTTATTAAATCTTTTAATTTTCTATATGATAAAATATATTTTTAATAGTTTAATAAAATAGTAATAAATTAAAATTAAACTATATATATTACTTATAATAATATTAATATTTATAACTATTAATAAAATATATTTTATATATATTATTAAAACTAAATAGATAATATAATTTACAATCTTTTTTAAATTAAAATTATAAAAAATATTTATTCTTTATATAGAAAATATATAAATATCTATTTAAAAATTTATTAAAAAAATATAATATTAAAATCAAAAAGATAAAATAATTAAATCTATTAAAATACAACTTTTAAAAGTAAATTAAAATATTTATAAATTGAAAAAATTATATTAACTTATATTAATAAGATATTATATATAAAAAAGAATATTAATATAAAAAGAAATTATTAGAATAATATTAATATTAATTTAATATTTTTAATTAATAGTTTACTAATAAAGTATTTTTTTATAGATTTAGAATTAATTAGAAAATTCTATTGAACTATAACTAAAATAATATTAAAATATTATCTCTATATAGACTATTATATAGTATAAATAAAAAAAGTTATTATATTTATATAAAATATTAATTAACTTATTTAATAAAAACTTTATTAAAATTAATAAATTATTTATTGTAATATTAGTGTTTCTAGTTTAAAAACTAAATAAAGGACTATAATCTTATATTGATTATTATAAGTTGAATAAATTAAATATAAAAAACTATTATCTATTATTATTAATTTACAAAATATTAAAAAATATATTTAATATAAAATAATTTATTAAATTAGATATTATTATTATATTCTATAAAATATAAATAACTTTTAATAGAAAATAGAAATTCTATATATAATTATATTTTTCAAATTTATTAATATATCTATAATATTTTAATAATTTTATATTAATTTATATAAATAATATCATTATTTATTTTAATAGAATAATTAAAAATTGTTATTAAAAAATATTAATATATAATATAATATTGAAAAGTTAAAGTTTAAAGAGATTTTAATAGAATATCTTAAATTTATTATATATATAGATAATAGAGTTTATATAAATTTAAAAAAGATAGAAATAATTAAAATATTAAAAATATTTAAATTAGTTTAAAATATATATAGTTTTCTAATATTTATTAATGCTTATTAATTATTAATATTTTAATTTATTATTTAATTAATAATATTAACCTAATTAACTAAGAAGGATATATTATTTATATAGAATAAAAGATATTAATAAATATTTAAAGAATTTGAAAACCTTTTTATTAATATATTAATTTTTATATATTTTTTAAAAAACTTAATAATAGAAATTAATATTTCTAAATATTATAAAAAGATATATAATAATTCTTTGAAATTATACTATTTATAAAAAAAGTTTAATCTAATAAAATATAAAATGTAGATTATTAAAATTATTATTAATTTTTTAATAAATCTAGATTAAAATTTTAACAAATTTTATTATAGATATTCTTTTAAAAAAAAGATAAAATTATAAAGTTATTTATTATTATAAATATATTTATAAAAAGAATTATATTAATTAAAATAAAAGAAAGTATATAAAAAGTAATTATAAAAATCTTTTAAATATATTTCTATATATATTATAGATTTCTAAAAATATTTATCAATAATAGAAATCTCTAGTTTATAGATAGATTTTAATATATTATTTATAAGGAATTATTAATTTAATACTAATTATTTATTATTAGATAATATAATAAAAGAAAATAGATTAAAAGATTAAAAAGATTATATAAATCTTTATTACTTATATATAGAATAATTAAAAAAGTTTATTATTAATAGTTATTATAACTATTAATAACTAAAATATTTTATAAATAGAATTATTACCTTTTTATATATAGCTATTACATTAATCTATTAAAAAATATTAATTAAAAAATTTAAAAAAAATTTAAAAAAATAATAACTTAATTATTAATTATTAATAAGTTATTTATAAAACAGCTTTTAAAAGTTACTAAATAAATATAAGCTATAATTACTATTAGATAAAAGATATAGTAAAAATAGATAAATAAATTTTATTAAATAATATCTATTTATTATATTAATAATAAAATATAGTTCAATTATAAAATATTTATTTTAAATATCTTTTTAAAAAGTTTAATTAGATCTATATATAATATTTAATAAAAGAAATGTTAATATTATATATATTCTAATTTTATATCTTATTTAATACATATTTAATATTATATATTAATTTAATTTCATCTATATTATTAGATCTTTTTTAAAATTATAGATAATATATAACTATCCATAATAAAAGTTAATAATAAATTAAAGTATAAAATAAAAGAGATTTTAGATTTTTTAAGAAAAGAAAATAAAAAAAGAAAATATATATAAATTTTAATAAAAGAAGTAGATTATATAGAGATATTATAAAAGAGATTAGATATAATTAAAGATTATTTAGCTCTAGATATTTATAAGTAATAGTTTAAACTTATACTAAGATATACCTAATATAAAACTAATATTAATAGAGATATTATAATCCTTATATTAAAATTAGTATAAAAATAAAAATAAGAAGAAAGGTACTATTATAAGCTGAAGCTTAGAAATAGATTATATAAAAGTATATAATTTAGATATCTAATATAAAGCATCTAACTATATATAGATTTTTCTTTTTCTTATGATTGTTATAAATAGTATATTAGCCTAGTCTAACTAAATCAATAAAGCTATAGCCTTTTATAATAATCTTAGAGTTTACTATAGATCTTATAGATTATATAATATTAGTTAGTATTATAAGAGTCTTTGTTCTTATAGAAACTATTAATAAGATTTTGCAGTAATTAGTGTTTATTAGAACCATTATTTTAGAATATTACTTTTATTTAGATTATTCTTATAAGATTTATTATTATATAGATCTTAAAATTCTAATTATTTTAAAATACTAAATTAAATTATTACTCTAGAGACATTATAGTTTTTAGTATATATAATAGTAATTATAATATTTTATAAGATTATAATACATCTTATAAAAGATATAAAAAATCTTTTAAAAATATAAAACTTATTCTTTTTTTTTTATAATCAATGATTAATAGTATAAAAATATTTACTATTTTCTTTCTATTAGAATAAATAAAATCTGTTTTAAAAAATTAGTAGATAGAAGATTATTAAAGAAAAAAAATTACTAAAATTTAGAAGATCTATTTATAGAATAGAAAATTAGATATTGTTATTTAAGTAATATTTAGAATATAAATAATATATAACAAATAATAATAATAGAGAAGAAAGTAGTATTAGGAATATTATAAGATTATAATTTATAGAAATATCTAAGATATAGATATAGAGAGAGTATAGAATAATAATAGATTAAAATTAAAATTAAATGATTAGATATTAAAATTAAACTCTATTTTTAAAACTATATTTAAATATGTTTCTAAGATTACTAGAATCTAACTTTATTTTTAGAATTACGTTTAAATATGTTTCTGAGATCTTCGAGACGTAGGCTTTTCAAGAGGGAGGTAATATTATAATCTTATAGTTTACTATAGATCTTATAGGTTATATAATGTTAGTTAGTACTATAAGGGTACTTAACCTTATAGAGACTGCTAGTTAGGCTTTTTAACAATTAGTCTTTATTTGAACTACCATTTTAGAATATTACTTTTATTCAGATTTCTCTTATAGGACCTGTTATTATATAGATCCTGATATTAATTCTAAATCTATAAAAAGATAGTTTATTAATAAATTATTAATTAAAGATATTAAACTAAAATTAATACTATTTTAATAATTTGTTTTAAATATATATATTCTTTAGATTATGATATTTTATTAATATTATTTAATATTATTTTTTAATTTATATATATTTTAATTTTAAAAAATTATTAAATTATTATTAAATTATTTTTATTTTTATATTCTTTATTTTTCAAAGTTTTATTTTAATAGATTTAATTTTTTATCTTTTTAATTCTAATATTCTATCTTCTTGTAGATTCTTAAATAAATATCTATATATTTTTTATATAGAGAATAGATATTATCTATAATTTTAATTTAAAGATAATTTAAAATTATACTATCTATTTAATTCTTAATAATATATATAAAAACTATATTTTATTAATAGCTATAAATATTAATATTAAAGTAAATAATATAAATAATCTAATTTTAATTTATTACTATTTTATTAAATTATTATACGTATATCTTAATATATAGAACATTAAATAATTTAATAAAAGTTTTATTTATAATAATATAACTTAAATAATTATAATTAATTAATATATTCTTATAAATTAAATTCTATTTATTTTAATATTAATCTTTTAAAAAAAGAATTATTTTTAGGGGATTGTTATATAGATACCCTCTACCGCTATAGCAACACCCCTCTGCCTGATTTTGATGCCTGAAAAATTGTTTGTTTCCTACCATAGCCTGCCACAACTCCTACTACCTAATTCCTTTCTAAATGGGTTACTGCTTTTGTCTTACTTACCTATAATGGTCTTTCCTATATATATATGTATATCCTATTTTCTAAAGAGGCTTATTTATATGCTGCCTGTTGATGTGTTTACTAGTTGTTAACATACTGGCTGTTTACTATTATACTTGTTGACGTGTTTATTGATATGTTTAGTTCCTTTTTGGGGTTATAATAATAGAGGTCTATATGGTGTTTATAATAGACGTTTATAATAGTTAGCGTTAATAGATATTTTTATATATTTCGTATTATTTTAGTAAATTAGTTTCTATTTCCTATTTTAGTAGGTGTGGGGTGGATAATATTGAATTTAACGCGTCGGGGTGAGTAAAATGGTGTATTAGTAGTCTAGTAAACCTGGTAGGAAGGGTGGGTGCCGCGCAGGTCACAGGGTGGTAGAAAAACTGGCAATAATGGGGTGGAAGTGGCAGTAGGGGGTAAAATAGATAAGAATGTAGATATCTGGGAAGTTAGGTGTCTATCTTCTTAAATAGGTAAGGGGGGTGTTGTTATAGTGGTAGGGGGTGTCTATGTAATAATCTCTTATTTTTATTTAATATTTTTAATATTTTTTATTTTTATTTTTAATTCAAAATAAAAAAGTTTTATTTTTTAATTTATTATTATTAGTTATTAAATTTTTATTTTTATTTTTATTACTTTATTTGATAACTAGTTTTAATTTTTTAATATATATATTCTATTTTAATTTTAATCTTTTTTTAACATTATTTTATTTTTCTTTTTTTTAAATAATCTGATAATAATAATATAATTTTTAGTTTTTAGATATCTAATAAATAATTAAAAATAATCTATAATCTAATAATTAGATCTTTTATAATATATATATTAATCTTTATTATAGTAATTATATATTTCTTTTTTTATAATTTAATAAGCTTTTTTCTAATTATTAAAATTATTATATTGTTATAGGCCAAAGCCCAGAAGTAGATCATGTGAAGGCATATAGCCCAGGCGCCCCATATAAAGCGCCTAACCGCGTACTAAACCCTTCTTTCTCTAAGATTATTGTAGATAGTATGTTAGTTTAGCTTAATTAAATTAATAAAGCTACAGCCTATTATATATAATATTCTTCTAATATTATTGTTAAAATACTAGAAAGTCTTAGATACTAAGTTTAAACTATGAAAAAGAAGAACCTCTGAATCATCTGTAGTTCGGCATATATTTATACTAGAATAGAATAGAATAATCTAAGTTAATAATAGACACTTAAGAATAGCTTTAATCTAATAATCTTTTTTAATAGATATAGTTGATAATATAGTAGCTAGTATAAAGCTAGTAGGTATAGGTTAAGTAAGTAGTAGTATAGAATACTTATATATACTAGTTAAAAGATTTATTTATAGTAATAAATCTTAATAATAGAAATAATAGAATAGAAATAGAATTTATAGAGTTAGACTAGTTTACTACTATAATATAGATAGAAAAATAGGTTAAGACTTTTTATAGATTATAAACTAGATTTCCTAACCCTATATTATTTATAGAAAGTATTAATAATTAATCTATTTAATAAATTATAATAGAAAATAAGTTAGAAATTAATAGAAATATTATTAGATTATTTTCTAACTAGTTTATTTATATTTTCTTTTAATTAGAGAAGTTTATATAGAAGAATTCTAGAATATATATAAAGTATATCTAAAGTTTTATAGGCTTTTATAATCTACTTAATTATCTTAATTTAATTTATAGCGATTTTAATATCTAAGTATAAGTAGCTTATTATTTATATTAGATTTATTAAGTTAAGAGTATAGTTTTTTTAAGGTTCTTATTAAAATTAGAAAAAGAGTTTACTAATATAAATATTGCTAATTAATTTAATAAAATAAAATAATAGATCTTTTTAGAATTATTAAATAAATTAATAAGTATTTTATTAATAAATTATAATATTCTTTTTACTTATATTAAAGTAGTTATTTAATTTTATAAGATAAGTATAGATATAGATATTTTAAATATTATTAAGTTATTTTTTTAAAAGATTATAAGATTATCTAATAAGATAGATTAGATATTAATAGTATTAGTAAATTATACTAATTTATATATTAACTATAGATATAATAGTTTTAGTTACTAAAAAAAAGTTTATTAAATTATAAAAAAAGAAATATAAAATTACTATAATAAAGGTTAATATCTATATTATAGAAAATCTAGTTACTAGATTATAGATTATTTCTAGTTATTTACTAAATATCTAAATAATAAGAGTTATATTATTACTATTAGATTATTAAAGAAGAAAAAAGATTAGAGTAATACTAAAAAGAAATTAAGATTAAAATATAATATACATATAAAAAAGTTAAAGTTAGTTATTAAGTTAAGTAATATAAGTAGTAATAAAAGTTTAATAATTAGTAATAGTAAGTTAGAAAATAAGTAGTTTTTATTTTAAGCTATAAATAAGAGTAAAGAGAAATTAAGAAATTAAATAAAAATAAGAAATTACTTTTTTTAGTTAATATTAGAGTAAATAGAATTTAATTTATAGAAGTGTTAGTTAATTATAATTATTTAAATTATACTACTATAAATAGAATTTTTATTAGATCTTTTAATTTTTTATATATTAAGATATATCTTTAATAACTTAATAGAGTAATAGTAAACTAAGATTAGATTATTTATATTACTTATTTTAATACTAATATTTATAGTTATTAATAAGATATAGTTTTTATATATATTATTAAAAATTAGATAGATAATATAATTCTAGATCTTCTTTAAATTAAGATTATAGATACCATCTATTTTTATATAAAAATATATAAATATCTATTTAAAGACTTATAAAAAGATATAATATTAGAACTAGAAAGATAAGATAATTAGATTTATTAGAGTGAAATCTTTAAAAATAAAA